>OMOU01091171.1:0-11900 GCA_900312585.1 Malacocephalus occidentalis
TCTCTCTCTCTCTCTCTCTCTCTCTCTCTCTCTCTCTCTCTCTCTCTGTCTCTCTCTCTCTGTCTCTCTCTCTCTCTCTTTCTCTCTCTCTCTCTCTCTCTGTCTCTCTGTCTCTCTGTCTCTCTCTCTCTCTCTCTCTCTCTCTCTCTCTCTCTCTCTCTCTCTCTCTTTCTCTCTCTCTCTCTCTCTCTCTCTCTCTCTCTCCCTCCTTTCTCTCTCTCTCTCTCTCTCTCTCTCTCTCTCTCTCTCTCTCTCTCTCTCTCTCTCTCTCTCTCTGTCTCTCTCTCTCTCTCTCTCTCCCTCTCTCACACACACACACACACACATACACACACACCCCTTTCTAAAACACACATGCAGGCAACCACACTTGGCTGTTATCAGTTGCAACTAGCCTTGACGTAACATAATGTCTTGTCTTGTTTGTTTTCCAGATGATCTTGTGGGACTGGGACCTGAAGCACTGGTACAAGCCACAGTACCAGGTCAGTCAGCAGCACAGTAACCTAACCCAGCACACACACAGCACACACCCAGCACACACACAGCAGCACACAGCAGCACACTGCAGCAGTGCTCTGTGAACACTGAGCTGCCGCCTCCAAGCAGGTTTTATATCCCAATCCTTATATTCTTTGCCATTTAAAAAAATCAACAACGTCAATTATTTGTGTGTGTGTTTGTCCGTGTGCATGTGTGGATTTGTTGGTGATGTGGATTCATGAGACAATCATACCATTAGCTAGAATCAGAAGGTCACATGGGTTAAAGAATCTCTCCCGCCATTTTGTCGCGAACACATCCACCCTAAACCGGCTCTGACTCTCCACATGTGCATCAAAGACAATTTGAAAAGCAGACTTGACATTCTGCAAGGATTTATTTTCCAGCGACTGCGCACTACAGGGCCTGACTGGGTGGGTATGGGGAAGCTGTTGCAACCTGGGTTTGATTCTGCTCGGCACAAGTCACATGTCACCTTCTTCCCCACTGTCTGCTCAATGAATACGCATTTCAATAAACAAACATAAACTTCCTTGACTCATCCTTGCTGCCTGTGTGTTTATCCATGGCGTATGTTTGTGTGTGTTTCCATATTTTCATATGTAATGTGCATATGCTTACTCCCCATTCACTCCTGCAGAATTCTTCTAAACATCTTTTCTAAAACAACTCTGAACAATTAGTAATAGTACCTAATGAGTACAGTAAAAAGTGACAAGTAAAGTAGCAATACTCTGGCGCAGAAATTGAATGAAAGTGTCCGCATGCAGTACAGTAATATTCTTATACTAGCCTTCCTATGACCAGTGCAGTACAGTGAGAGTGCCTGCATGCTATGTAGCTGAGTTCCTCGTGTCAAGGTCTACCCTGTAAGTCTACTGTAATTGTAAGTCTAATAATAGTCTAATAATACAATAGACCATAGTAAAACAATAGTCCTATATTCCAATAGTGTAAATCTAGAATCTAGTCCCCTAGTCAGTCAGGCCACCAGTCCAATAGTTCAATAGCCCAATAGCCCAAAAAGTCCACTAATTGAGCGATGAGCAGTTCAGGAGGTAGAAGCTTGGTAGAAGCTGTTCTAGAACCTGCTTGTCCTAGTTCAATGCTGTGTGGTTGCGTGTTGGTGTATGTTTGTGTGTTGCTGTGTGGTTGTACGTTTTCTGTGGTTGTGTGCTGTTGAATGGTTGTGTTGCTCTGTGGTTGTGTGCTTTCTGTGGTTGTGTGCTGTTGAATGGTTGTGTGTTGCTGTGTGGTTGTGTGTTGCTATATGCTTGTTTGTTTGCGCATGGTTATGATTCACGGTGTATGGTTGTGTGTTTATCCACCATGTACATTTGCGGTGGTAAAGGCTCTTTGTTTACTCTCCATTTACAGCCGCGTCTTGTATTTGGATATTTTTCTCCTCACATCGGCAACGTAACCCGAGCAAAATCCTCACATGTGCACACCGACACGGCCATAAAACTTGATCGATGGCGCATTGCAGGGGGCGGTGAGTGGCAACGGCGTGGACCTGTCGGTGATCAACGAGGCCAGGAACCTGGTGTCTGAGCTGCTGACGGACGCCTCCCTGCCCCCCCACGCCTCCTCTTCGCTCCGCAGCATCTCCAGCCTCATGGGGACCTTCTCTGGCTCCTGCCGCCCACGGGTCAACCCCTTCACGCCCTTCCCCGGCTTCTACTCCTGCGACGAGGCCGCCGATGACTCGGCCGAGCGGCCCGACAGGAAGTCGCTGAAGGTGAGCTGAGCTGCCGGAGCTGGGATGAGACCGGGGGAACTTTGGAAACAGATTGTGTGCCGTGAATCCATCGGACGCATTAAACAAGCTGACACATGTTAAATGCTCATTAGCATAAGGAATCTTATGTGCAGACCATCACATGGAATATAGTGCAGAAATAAGCATATAGTGCATTATAGGTATAAGGGCATTATATAGGGAACCACATTTGAGCACAGCAAAAGTCACACACTGGCTGGACATGAAGCACCTCTTAATTATCGAGGTTAAAACTGAGTATATTGTATATATTGGTTATATATTGTATATATATTGGTTTTAATGACATCATTTCCAAATGTGTTACACGTTTTTCCACTTTTTTTGTGACATATTATGTTGAGATAATGGGAATCATGTCACCGACTTCTATGTTTCAACAGCATCATAAAATGTTAGAAACTCCATTATTTAATGAATGCATTAACAACATAAACACATACTGGTGTTTTTTGGTATTGATTTTTCTCTTCTGCATATCAGGGGCTAAGCAGCAGGAACAGCCTACCCACCCCACAGCTCAGGCGGGGCTCCACCTCCTCCACCCTCCCCCCTCTTGACTCCGCCTCCTTGCGTTGGGAGCGCAACAATGGCAAGAGAGCCCATCCAGACATGAACCTGACCAGGTACCTAGGGCACCTCCCCCATCCTAACCTGACCAGGTACCTAGGGCACCGCCCCCATCTTAACCTGAACAGGTACCTAGGGCACCTCCCCCATCCTAACCTGACCAGGTACCTAGGGCACCGCCCCCATCTTAATCTGACCAGGTAGCTAGTCTCCTCCCCCATCTTAACCTGACCAGGTAGTTAGTCCTCTCCCCCATCTTAACCTGACCAGGTAGCTCGTCACCTCCCCCATCTTAATCTGATGATGTACCTAGGGTACCTCCCGCATCTTAACCTGACCACGTAGCTAGTCACCTCCCCCATCTAAACCTGACCAGGTAGCTAGCGCACCTTTCCCTAACTAGCACCCCCCCACCCGGTACCTAGGGTACCTTGTTAACACTTCGCTAACATTCATCCCTAACACCTTTCTTTCTTTTTTACGAAAATGTACATTATTGACCTCTATTTACCTTTATTTATTTATTTACAATATGCAAGATTTGTAAATTCAAGCTAGCTCCAGCCTAATGTTTAGAAAAAATCCTACTCTCAAACTACCCTCAAAAAACCAGGCGTGCTAAAAAAAACCTGTAACATTAGATTTCCCAAAACTGCTGCAGAGTCAGAGCAATTCACCTAGATCCCTGTAGCCTTAAAGTTAGCGTCTAAATTCATTAGCTTTTTGTACATTTACATTTAAATCTTCCATATCATGTCCATATTAGCTGAGAAACCTACTGTGTAGTATCCACTCTACGCCACAGGGTGGCAGTAGTGCACCAATCACATTTAAAGTAACACACTTGCGTCTGCTTTGTGGTTCTCCTGCATGGTGCTTCTCTACTTCAGCTCGGGGTCTCTGTCCAATGGACCCAACGCCAACCTGCTGACCATCCCCAAGCAGAGGTCCTCCTCCGTCACACTCACCTACCACTCAGGCTCCCGGAGAACAGGTGGGCCTGCACTGCTTGCTCTGCGCTCATTTCGAATGGGATCGTTGTTCACATTGTTGCGTATTCATACACATAAACCAGGTGATTGTTGGTTACTGTTGAACTCCATCTGCACACTGTGATTGATACAATTGCTAATATTGTTATTGTGGTTGTCATTATGTGGTAGTTAGCTATGTGTGTCTAGTTTAACACCTAAATTAATTGCCAGAGTGAGAGACAAGGATTTTCTGTCCATTTCTATGTCGACTATTTTGCTTTCTACATGTATTTGGAAATAATGTGATATCTCACATAAAAAAAGTACAAACCAAAAGTAGCCAGAAGAGTAATTTGAGCTTTAAGCCGCCAAGTGATGATTAAGAGTCTTGTCTCCCACGCAGGTGTGTCTCCCAGTCTCAGCCCGCTGGCGTCTCCCATGCACAGCCCTGCTACAGCGGGTCCCACCTCCACCCCCTCGCTGCTCACCCGCTCCTCTCCCGTGGAGTTTCCAGACACGGCCGATTTCCTGACCAAGCCCAGCGTCAGCCTGAGCATGCACAAGCCGCTGGGCTATACCCTCAGCTCGCCTGACTTCCAGCAGGCCTTCCGTAGCTCCGCCATGTCCCTGTGCACCAGGTGAACACTCCCACCCGACCTTCCTCCGCCCCTGCTTCGGCTTCAGAAGGACATGGGATGTACCCATCCAAGAATCAGCTGTTATTTGTAACAATTTCGTCCAAATGTTTTCACTGTTGCGCAAATGGGGGTATGTGTACCCCTAGGGGTGCTTTGAAGGATTGCAGGGGGTATTTGGAACATTTGAAAAGTCGTTTTAATATTTTTTCTGCAAATGCAAATGAAATAAGTGAAATAAGCCTATGTTTATCACTAAATGTATTTGCTCCACCCATTTAATGTTCATATTTACACCAAATAACAGGCACACACATTATATCTTAGATACTACGTTCGGACAAATAGCTTGAATCACTGTTCTAAGGTATCTTTGGTGTGGCCTTGGTGTGTGTGTGATGTGTGTGTGTGTGTGTTGCAGCTGTGGACGTCAAATGGCTAAGGGAGCATCTGGGGGAGAGGGGGGAGAAGCTCAGCGGCCCCACCCGCCCGAGGCTCAGCGCAGACGATCAGGTCCAACCACAAACAGTACAATTTGCATTCTTTCATATATTAGGACATTAGTGAAAGTCAAAGTTCAAAGTTCCTTTATTTGTCAAATGTGTTATATTGACATACAGCACGGAAGAAATGACATGTCTCTCAGGCCCACGGTGCAACAGGTGAAATAGAAAGAAAGACTAATATTAAATAAACACAGTAAACAATATACAATATAAACAGTAAAGATAATATAAACAATATAAACAGTGAAGACAATATAAACAGTAAAGACAATATAAACAATATAAACAGTGAAGACAATATAAACAATAAAGACAATATAAACAATAAAGACAATATAAACAATATAAACAGTATAAACAGTACAAACAGTATAAACAGTATAAATAGTATAAACAGTGAAGACAATATAAACAGTAAAGACAATATAAACAATATAAACAGTGAAGACAATATAAACAGTAAAGAAAATATAAACAATATAAACAGTAAAGACAATATAAACAATATAAACAGTAAACAATAAACAATGAGACAGTAAGTGACAGTACAGACAGTTTATTTTATTTTTTTTCAACAGTGGACAGTGTAGACAGTGTAAACAGTCCGAACAGTCCAAGGCACGGTAAGGTGAAGTAGTCCGGTAGTGAATGGGCTGCACTGATTAGCGATGAAGGCAGGCTCCTAACGATCTTTGAGGCTGTAACTGCGGTAATTGAAATGCATTTGTATCGGCTATGTACCGCTGACTACTGGAGACCACACAGACTTGACCAATGGTATGAACTGTAGGACAAACAGTACATCTTCTGTTGTTTTCAATTCCAGTTAGATTGTTAATTAGATATACCTGCTCACAAACAGAACCAGTTCAATATTTTAGAATGTAATTGAGGTCAATGTCAATGTCTTACATGTAACATTATAATGTACGAAGCACCCAACCGAATTGGCTTCAATGAGTCGGTCAAGATGCACCGCATCAATATATTGTAAGCGACCGCATCGACATCAGCAGCAAACGACTGGAGTCGCATGGGCTGCACTGATGAGCGTAAGCAGCACTCGGTCATGAGGTGTACAGAGGTTAAAGCCAACCTGACGCACCAGATGGTGGTTTCACAGAGTCATCTGGGAAGCCTTCATTGGAAACTGTTTTCAAAAAATCCTTGGCAGGTGATTGGATCTGCCTATCTCCATTGCTGTTTTCAACAAACAGTTGATTCTTGCACCCACCTAAACCACCCCCATAGCTGCCAGCAGACCAATGAATCCTGATTGGGCTGAACCACTGGTGGTTTGGACACAAATAGCTTGAACCCCGGCTGGGCGATCTGAAGAGAGAAACAGAGTGTGAACTCGGGAGATCAGAACGGTTTCACATCATCTGCATGGACATATGCTTATGTTTTTATGTGTGTTCTGTGTTCTGTTTTTCTACACAGCGGGTGAAAGTTCAGAGTTCACGGTGGAGGCACTGATCCGAGAGGAGAGCGTGGAGGCCGAGGCATCCGGAGAGAAGAGGTCTGGCGTGGAGGACAAGGGGTCTGAAGAGGAGGTGGAGGAGATGGAGGAGGTGGAGGAAGAAGAGGACTCCAGCTCAGCACTCCAGACTCTCCATTCAGAGGTTTGGTTCAGATTCGTATGAATCAAACTTGCATACTATATAATGGACAGTAGCTAGTATATAGTAGTGTGCATACATCTACTCATGCTTCTGGACATATCTTCAGTGATGTTCCTGGATCCTCGGTGGTTTGGGGTCTTTCAACATCATACACCCTCCTCCAGGTGACCCAGTCGGGGCTGATTAGACCCCAGCTTGTGTCCAGATGGCTAGCTACTCCCATGGCTCTCCTCTTCCTCGCTCCCTCGATGCCCAAGTTGCTGAAGGCTCTGGCTAAATAACGGGCTGCAAATCCCCTACATCCAACCTCCACTGAGAGGCACCTTGCTTGCATTTCCCCGTGTATACTATATATTATATACTAGACTATACCTAGTATATACTATTCTAGACTATAACTCAACACCTATGTATATACTATTTACTAGACTATATCTAGTATATACTATAGTAGACACTATACAACTCAACATGGATATACTACTATTTGTAGCAAGTCACCCCACTGAAGGGGCTTTTCTGGGCTCTCTGACCAGCACACAGGTGGATGTTGTGCAGAAACCAGTTTATTGCAGAGCTTGAGGTTTTGCAGGCAGAGCAGGTGTTACCTGCTGGTGTGTCGGTGCTCTCGTCCCGAGTGTGTATGTGGGTGACAGCTGGTTCATCCCGTGTGCCTTAATTACTCAGTTCAACACAGCTGCGCAGCCTCATTGTACAATAGTTGCACACATGAATGTCTGCTTGCCATTCTTTTCCTAGACTTCTGCTTGCAGAGCTAGTTATGAATTAAGTTATTACCAAAAAATGCAGAATGCAGAGGCAATTATGTAATATGATCAAGAGTAGATATATTGATATAGTCAGTTACATCAGTTACAGGGCAACCATAATACTGATGTGTCCCCGGATGAAATTGAGTTTGACACCCCGGCTCTAAACTATAACTCAACACCCATATACTATATATTCTATGCTAGACAAATATAACGTGTATATATAAGGTGTATAATGTGACACCCCGGTCTCAACTGACACACTGACCTTTAAATTGGAGTCAGGAATGTAGGCTAATGCCTGTAATGTAATGTAATATGCTGGTGCTCCTGAGGTTAATATTTACATGCTTTATGCATACTGATTCATATTTGGTTATCCCAAGATGACACGCCTGGCCTGACAATACATCATTACCATTTCAGTGCCACATTATGGGATTGTGTACATGTGCGTATTTTAATCAGGGCAAGTACCTATTGAGTGTGATGTGACGTAATGAGAATGAATGAGGTGGCTTATCCCACCCAAGACTCACGATGTAAACATGCGATATAAATGCTGAACCACCATGTACCGGTCATGTGTCCGTTCAACGCATGCCTGTTCAAAGCCCGGCCCTTATCCAATCACAACATGCCCATTCCAAAGCAACTGGCCGCGTGGCCTCCAGCATCGCCGCCTGCAGGTTTCTTCTGCACCGTTCACCCAAACAATGACACAGTCTACCACAGTCTGGTTCCATGCCTCCATTTGGAACAGGCCGATTGCTTGCAGCTTTCTTGGCAACCCCTCATGTGCCGAGAAAATCGAAAGACATACATACATACATACATACATACATACATACATACATACATACATACATACATACATACTGAGACTCCTTCCATTATTGTCGGATGATGTTGGTGAAAGTGTGTTGGAAAGTGTTGGCTTGCTGCGCGCTGTTCCTAGGGCAACCAAGAGTTCCGACTAGACCCCCTGCTGGAAGAGCACAACGCCCTGATGGAGCGCATCAACAGCTGGAACTTCCAGATCTTTGACCTGGTGGACCGAACCGGAGGGAAAACGGGCCGAATACTCAGCTATGTACGCTCGCTCCTCCAGACGCCCTTTGTCTTCTTTTTGTTTGTTGCTCTATCTATAGCATGTGTGTGTAATGTGTGTGTGTGTATACCTGCTGAATAGAATGAAGGTCATGTTTTGTGCTGAGTTGGAAATGGTAGTACTGGGGCCTGTTTCAAGTAGCAGGCTAGGATATTTTTAAACTTAAACCAGAGCTCTGACTCAAGCGAGCGCTTCCCTCGACTGTCGGGATTCTCAATCTGGAAAATGGGTCTTTATCATGGCAGGCTTCACAAGCCATTATTTATGGGAATTCCCAAGTCCTCATTGCTATTTTAGTGCTTTCATTGGTCAAAGCCTAGTCTCCGCCTCTCTTTTCATACTTGGCGATAAACAAGATAAATGTATAGTAATAGTATCTTCATCTGTCTATTGTTGAAGAAAGGTTCATGTGGGTTTTCTGCAGCGAGCGTATAATATAAACTCCACACTGAACACCCAAAACCTCTGGCCGCTGGCGTATCGCCGGACCCCGCAGCCCAGCCTGCAGGGTGCAAGGCATGGTCTGTGCACCGGCGTCCACTGCAGGCCCACCAAGGGACATGCTGTCTCCTTCAAGTGTCACATAAATCACTGTTTAAATAGCCTACTGTAGGCGTGGGTGAACACACCTTTACACACTGTTAGTTTGTCGGTATAGAAATCGGCCATTACTTCAATTCAGACAGTTGATTGTTAAGTTAAAACATGAACAAAGAGGGAAAATAATGTGCCTTAGGTTTAAATATGGCCATATAAAGTTTGTTGGAATTATCTAATCCAATGAGAAGTCGCCACTGCAGCTGTGGGCAGGGTTATCCTGGGGCTAACCTGCTATGTACATGGTTTTCTGCAGGTTAGGCGCACAGCATGAGTAGCCATGGGAACTGAACTGAGTAATCTGGTCTTGGTGTCTGAAACCGCAAATTTTGGCTTCCCCTGAATTCTGACATAACGTATCCGGTTAATCAGGAAATCAACCTTCGTGATGTTGTTCTTGTTGTGTGTGTGTGTATTTATGTGTGTGGGACTTAGAGATGTAATGTATTCCCTTTATTTATTCCGTAGGTGACATACACCCTGTTCCGAGACACGTGTCTGTTTGAGATCTTTAAGATCCCTGTGAAGGAGTTCATGATGTACTTTTGTGCCCTAGAGAACGGATACAGGGACATTCCTTGTGAGTAGTCCGCCATGGTCCTGTGTTTTTTTTTAGCAATGTAGATGTTAGCTTTTTTTATCATTTGAAATGCAAACTTAAAGCTGCTGTAGGATTCAAGAGTTGTAAAGAGAGAGAGAGAGAAAAAAGAGCAGAAGAGAGCAAGAAACGAAACATTAAAAAAACCTCCGCTCCCATTGTGCTCCGCCAAGTTTCTTTGCTATTGAGAAGTGTTGCATTTCCCGTACCTGTGATTCACAGGCAAAATGGATTCCCCAAATCAATCAGAAGAGATGCCCTGATTGGTTGGAAATCAGTTCTAAAATCTACAAATTGGCTCATCTACTCAGAAACTCAAAAACAGATATTGTCTCTGAGCATTTCAATAGTTGACCGAATTCGATGCTATTTCCCACAAATTACACTCAAATAATATCTCTTAAATCTTATCAACAGCACCTTTAATAAAACATTTTTAAAAAAAATCCATATATATATATATATATATATATATACTGTATATATATATATTGCATGTATATATGGTATATATCAATTAAGGCAACATTATTATTCCGATGTGGGTTTTTGAGATCCTTCGTCTAGAATTTAGCCACAATATACGTCCTTTTGAGAATGTTTGGTAATATTTCCCCAACATATCACATTACATGACATCTGTTACATTACAGATCATAACAGGGTCCATGCTACTGATGTGCTCCACGCGGTCTGGTATCTGACCACTCGGCCAATCCCTGGCTTCCAGCAGATCCACAATGAACATGTGACAGGAAGTGACACAGGTAAACCACAGGAATAACTTAACGTAAACCATAGTGGCTTAATAGTGTGTGTGTGGTAATAATGCTGTTTTGAAGTATTCTGCTTTGTTTGTTTGTTTGCAATTGATCATCTTATCTCTAAAGCGTTACGCCAGGATATAGGCATGATATACACTCATTGCTCATGTTGTTGTTGCTGTTGTTGTTGACAGATTCAGACAGCGGCATCTCGCCTGGCAGGGTGTCCTACGCCTCCTCAAAGAGCTCCTCTGTCTCGGATGAGAGTTATGGCTGCCTGGCCTGGAACATACCTGCCCTGGAGCTCATGGCCCTCTATGTAGCAGCTGCAATGCACGATTATGACCACCCGGGGCGCACTAACGCCTTCTTAGTAGCCACTAACGCACCACAGGTAACACACGTCTTTTGTGTTCAGATGTTATTCTTTCTGTTTGTCACGGTGAAATGTTTGAAGACCTATAATCAGGGATGGATACATGGCTACTCTTGCGTTGGTTGTGGTGGTGAGACGAGGAAAGCCACCTTATTACCAGACATCTCCATCGGTGGTAGAACACACATAACACACCTCGATGTCCAATATGGCGAACAAAGTAATTTATATTGTGATATCATTTTTCATTGTTTGTAATCTTTTCTAGAAAATATGCACAATTAACCAAAAAATGACATAATTCAACAATAAACATAATGATTAGTTACTTCCCGGGTTGGAGTTTAGACTGTACCTAGTTGTGCATCGTTGTTCATAATAGTCCAACACACTGTCTTACTATGGCATGGTACAGGTGCAACTTTTCACTCCTCCCCTATGTGACAAATTGTCAAAAACGATATACCTTTAACATTGTCCAATGTTAATCAATGTCAGTCTTAAAAATGAATGTTTTCGGTGACCCATGTCCAAATATTGAATATATTGAACATTGTGTAGAAGCTCTCTGTGGCATGTGGGCACTCCAACAGCGAAATGACATAATCTGTCTTATCAGCGCCAGACCAGCATGCCTTATACCTGCCAACTGCAGCTGTTAGTTTAGTATAAAGGTGAAAAGGTTACCGGTATGTGCCTGTTTAAATACTCTATTTACACAACGGGGTCTTGGTTACCACTGATAGTGTCTGTGTTGGGCCAAAGTCCCAGGAAACGGGGTTGAATGAAAGGAGAGGGAACCCTGAACTTATTGATTATCAATAACGCCGAGGGCCGCCATGTCTGTAAAAGGCCTGGCTTGTTGCTTGTATGTTTGTATAACCACATACTTGAATCATTTGTATGCGTTCATCCACATGGACACCCGTGTCCCCTAGTATCTGATACCCGCCACTAACACTATTGCTATTCGGTAGTATTTGTTTGCCTGCATACGACACCTTTCAGGACATCATTGGAATCAGAAAAAGGGCAACTCATAGGGCAGATGTCGTAAAGCGACGATACAAGGATATCGAAAACC
>OMOU01091174.1:0-14683 GCA_900312585.1 Malacocephalus occidentalis
CACTCTTTGTTTTGTTTGCATTGCACGTGCATTTTGTGGAACTTATTGTCTGTCATCACCACCGTAACAATGTAATCAGCACTGTCTGTAAGGGGGAGGCCCAACAGAGGCCCACCTACCGAGGCGTCCAGGACGTCTTCCTCGTCTGCGTCAGAGCTGTCCTCCAGGAGGCTGCTGTCATCCCTGCATCACAAACACAACGGCAGACTGCTCGGTACCAAGGACACGGCAGCCAATCAAATCACTGCCTCAATACTTCTGTGATCCCTTTGAACACCGGAGTTTTATTTTTTTTTAAGTGAGCTTTTTTTTTCTTTAACAAACGACTTTCATAATCGCTAGGCTGCCTGCATAACAGCTGGGACAAGAGCAGAAGCGCCGTTCTGAGTGCAGTACCAATATCGAAGAACATACAATATGCTAGACAATGCCAAGTACTGTTATATATAATAAATAATACTAAAGAACTGTCGTGGGCGGAATGCGCCGGAAGAGGCCATCTTACCCCGTGTCATTGTGGCCGTGCTTCGCTCTCTTGGCTGTGTGTTTTCTCTCCAGAGTGTCCAGGCCAGAGTCCTTCAGAATGCTATCATGGACTGCGGGAGTCCACCGGGGAAATCATTACATCATCAATTCACCGTCACTGGTCTGAATCAGGACAGGGTGTTCCGGGGTATGCTTAAGGGATGTAGTTACCTTTCTCCACCTGGATCCTGAAGGCTATTTTATTCCTCCGGCCGTAATCCATCCTACGGATAAACACCGTGAGGCACATTAAAAGGGCTGCTAGGATAGCACCAGGTGCGACCGGCCTACCCAGTGGATTGTGTCAACTGGTAGGCTACAATTTCACTGGTAATTGGCTTTACAGGATTGCTTCACATTCACCCATTCGTACACCGAAGGAGGTGTCAACCACGCAACGAGCAAAATGCCAGGAGCAGTTAGGGTTGCATGGCATCTTGCTCAGGGACACCTCGATCGAACCAGCTGAGCGACCGTAACCGTTCAGCCGGGCTCGGACGTCAAACACCCTCACCCGCTAGCGTCTCTCCCGCCCTTCCCCCCCATACTAACCTGGAACTAACGGAACTAACCTGTAGGTTTTTTGGAGCTCCAGTGCCATGGCGGCCAAGTCCACGTACTCACTGCCGCTGGAGCTGAGATACTGGGAACCGAGGTCAGGAAAACACAGTCAGGGGACGTGCCATCGGGTGCCACCAGGTGGGTGGGTGTGCGTGACACAATGCTAATGCTAGCCAGACGCATAGATGTGGTGTCACAATTGCCATGCGACTACCTGTCTAGTGACATCACAAGTGGGAATGTCCACCTAGATGTATGCTGACTAGATTAGTTTACCTGTTTGTACAGTCCACTGGGTAGGCTGGTAGACTGATCTAGTCATCGTAGATCTAGGTGGACATTGCCCCACTTGAGATGTCACTAGACCTAGTCGCATGGCAATTGTGAAAAGCCTTGCAATGGCTAATCACACTCACACCTGGTGGCATAATACATCCCCTTTAATCATCACAAAATTCCCTTTTCTTGTGTGCGTGAAGGGAGACAGCATCAAAGTGTCCATTTCCCATTATTGAATTGTATTATTATTATGTATTTATTTATGGATGAATGTGTTGACACCGGTGGCCGGCCAGGTAGATGAATGACAGGCACTCACCTGCTCCACTCTGTGTTTGAGGCGGCCATCGACTCCGCCCCCACCTCCTCTGTTCTTCATGACGGCTTCACCTGCAGCAGAGTTGGAAGAGAAACATGACAACTCAGATGGCCTCTTGCTGTCAAAGCGTCAGTGTCGAAGTCTTTATTCATTCGTGGTGTAATATTACCGTCATCCTGTTACATGGATGACGGACTTAACCGAGTGTGTGAGTATTACTCAACGCACAACAAAGTTATACTTTTGCAGATTCCACCAGATTAGTAGCTCATGTATCCCAAGCGTCAACACTTTATTTCGCACGGATTACTGGTCTAGTCACGGTACTTTTAACAGTTATTCCTCACTTTAAAATGTGTACATAAAGACGTAGTTTGAGAGCCTTGGAATGAAACATGTATTTATGTGTCCGTCTACAGGTATAATTTGTTATTTCTACGCGGTCAGTCCAATTCCCATTCTCACTTGACAGCGAATTCAGATTAATGTCAGTTTCAACTCGCAGGGCATCTTGCTCAAGGATGCCTACAGTACGGGTAGGTAGACCTGAACCCGCCACCTTCCGCCTGGGAGTTAAACACCGTAACCACGAACTAGACAATACAAGTAAAGTGGAACGCGTCAAATGACGTGTAACATAAAAAATAATCATACATACCGTAACACTTAATGGCACATAACTCGACTAACTACGCACAACAATAATGGTTTTCGCTGTGGTCACAGAACCCACGTGTGGTAAACACCGGGGACACTTCCTTCCGCCAGAATAAACACACATCCGGCCTAGGGGGTTTTCAAAGTAAAACGACCGATTACTGTACAAAACAATTCTATAAACAATCCATGATGCCTAATTAACCAATAAATCTTAATCGGTGTGCCTGACAATCTTGACACACATTAGATCTGTTCAGTGAAACAATCATGAAACAATCACAATGTACATTTATTTACATTGAAGAGTATTTACATTTTTTTTTAAATTGTGTATTAAACTTGAAATAAAATACATGATTATATATATATATATATAGCGCAAACATGACAGGGAAAACATTCTTAGATTATGCAACAGCAGCAGGACAGTTTATGTATTAACATCTTGGTGGTAAAGCTATGTGCATATATACACAGAAGCTTCTTCAACTGCAGTATTGGGTGGAGGAGTTGGACATGGCTCCAGAGAACTTCCAGTGGATGGCAGGGTTCTGGGATTGCAGGAAGTCCAGTCCTTTCGGTGTGCCAGTGGTGTAGAGGGCCCCGCTTTTGTAGTTGTAGACCATCACTGCCACCTCACAGTTACACATGTGGAGCTTGTGGACCTGCAAACCTCAAGATTATTCATGTTATTTACATGTAATGTCCTGGTACAGGTGCTCAATGCATTTTATATCTTTTTTGGCACCAATGCATAAAATACAAACACTTTCCGATGAGAAACACAAGTCTAATTGAGATTTAAGTGTGTACATGTGCAAAATCGAGTGTGTACACAATCCATCTGGTCTATGCGTGTTTACCTGCTCCTCCACCGCCTGTATGAGCTCAGTGGCAATCTCCTGATGCTGGTCTGACTCCTGATCGCGATCCTCCAGATCCGGGTCTTTGTCCTCAAGATGATCCACTGAATGACAGATTCCTTCTCCCTCCTCCTCCTCCTCCTCCTCCGCTTCCTGGGAGTCCAGGTCCTGGTTGGACTCTTCCCCCCCTCCGGCTCCACTAGACGTAGCCTCCTCAGGAGAGCCCAGCGACGGCGCGTGACGGACGGCACTGGATGTCTCACCTGTGGTGGGAGGACGGCAGAGGATGGTGGCACCACGGGGGACACAGAAACATGCTAACTTGGTGGACAAACGGGTGTGCATCTATGGAGAACCCTGGCCTGGCATGCCAACTTGTAGCAACTTAATTTAGATGTTAGTTTCATGAAGATGCAAATATTACCAATATGAATTAAGATGATATGGCTCAGTTAAATGAACTTCCAAGCTGCAAGTGCATTGAAATAAAATCTGCCATCATGTCTTTGTGTAGTTCTGATTGGTCCGAACTGTCATGATGTATCCAATACAGAACAGCCAATCAGAGTCATTGATCTCATTTAGAGGAATATTGTTGAGAGACAATGACTCCTATTGGCCAGTCACTTAAGAGCAGACTTAAGAGCATCTGCTACCTCCAGTGGCCAGTCTGCTGTGTGTTTCTAACGCGCCACTCGGCTGCATCCTATTCGACGGCCACTTGCCGGCCTTCCGCTTCTTCCTGTTCCGGTTGTAAATCCAAACCTTCCCCCCACAAAACAGATAAGACTGGTGTCAATATCTCCTGCCCATCATTTAATGCACAGATGTACGATGTGCTACCTGGGCCATCGACTCAGATAGCCAAGAACCAAGACATTGAACCAAGCCGTAGCTGAAACAAGGGTTATATTATTCCTTAAATAACAAAATATGAACTTATGCATGTATGTACTTTCCAGCAATCGGAAGTAGGACTTTTCTAAACATTTACAACTTAAAAACATACAATAAAATACAAAAAAAGGGAGGAACATAACAATTCAGACTTCCACCTCTTAAGTCGTACCTTGACCTGCTCCACGCCGAGGCCCGTTGCTTCGGCAACCTGCTTGACTTTCAGTCTTTCCGCTTCAGTCCGATGACTGTGCACTCCCCCTGCCCACAGAGACTCAAGCATCCTGCAAAGTTGATTCAAGAATGATGAATGGAGGGACAGATGTACATGACATGACAGTATTTCAGGACAGCAATGATTACAATAGTAAAAAATAAAAATAAAATACATAATCAAGTAAACATTGTAACCAATACTGCAGTAATATGTGCTTACTTCCACTGGGCGCACGTGTGTCCCGTTAGCAAGCTCAATCTCTTATTTTGAAAAGCCCCAATGGAAGTTGAGCGTTCGTATTTTGCGCCAGAGGCTAGCTGCAAGCTCAGGCTAAACATTCAGGCTTTGAAAAGTAGCTCAAGAAAAACAATGAGTAGCGAACGCCTATTATGATCACCTATCACATGCATGTGACTTGACTTACTGTAATTTGTCCTGGCTGAGGGTGGATTTCGGCATCGTTTACAATCCCACCGCACACTGTAATAGTGATGTGTTGTTCGCGAACGAGCAGCCTCTAAGAGCTGATTCTTCGTAGTGAACGAGAAAAGCCGACTCCCGTCGCGGAGAGCCGACAGACTAGGACTATACCATTATGTGAAAGAAGGAACGGGGGCAGACGCTCCAAAGACAGCGAGTGCAGTGGTACAGGCCAGGTCCCAACAGAGAGACGGGTGAGACGGGTTTAAATGCAAGGGCGTAAGGAAAAAGTGAAGATGTGCAAAAACCGAAAAAGCAGCAGCATCTGGCTGCATTTCAATGATATTGGAGACTGTAAAGCGGAGCGCAGAAGAGCCAGTGCCTTTCAGCCATTTTCCATTCTGGAGGACAAAGGATCTAAAACTTTTGTCCAGGCCTTAAACCCTGTGTATATTCTCCCCAGAGCGTGCATTGTGGCAAGACAGGGTCAAAAAAGCCTCAGTAGTTTGCCTGACAACTGACTGCTGGACATCCAGAAGAGCATGTACGTCACTTTTATTGAAAACTTTATTGATTTATTGAAAACTTTAAGATGACATCCTGCCTTCTTGACTGTTTTAAGTTTGCAGCAAGACATACTGCAGAAAGCCTGACAGAGGAGCTACCAAGTATGGCAAGTAGATGACAAAGTGGATGTTACTCATAATCCAGCAAACAAAAAAGCCATAAAAAGGTAGCAGTGGACCCACCACCCATGTCTCGCACACACAATAAACCTGATGATTAAAGATATGCTGAGGGTGGTGTAACCAACTGTGGACAAGGTGGAGGCTATTGTAGAGTTTTTCCACAAAAGCACGGTTGCCACAGAGAAGCTGAAGTCCATGCAATGCCAGATGGGGATGCCAGAGCTAAGGCCCAAACAGGAGTGTGCTACAAGATGGAACTCAACATTCTATATGCTGAAATGCATCCTCGAGTCAAAGGATGCCATCATCTCCACCCTGGCTCTCATCAGCGCTCCTGTTGTTACTCTAAGTCAAGAGTAATGGGAGACAGTGAAAGAGGTCTACACCGTTCTGGAGCCCTTTGAGGAGGTGACTGTGGAGATAAGTGCAGAAAGGTACCGTTTACTTTGCTAATATACAGTTAAAGATTGCAGTAAATAGCAAAATACTATTTATAACAGACAAATTCTTTATTCATTGTAAAAACAGAAATGTATCACATAACAAAGAAAGCCTAATTTTCACATTTGCTGTTTTCTCTTTTTCAGCTATGTCACAACCCCCAAAATACCTCCTCTCTGCAAGGGTCTGCAGCGGGTAACAGTCCACCACCAGCGGAGTGTAACAGTGGTTAAAGCCACCGCTCTTTGTTCATACATGGACAGAACATGGACAGAGGTGAGGTCCTATCTTGAGGAGCCCCTCATCCAAAGCGCTGAAGAAGACCCACTGAACTGGTGGGAGGCCAAGCCTTCAGTCTACCCACAACTGGTTAAGGTAATGGTAGGAAGACTCTGCATCGTCGCAACATCGATCCCCTCAGTCTTCTCAAAAACAGGACAAATAATCACGGAGAGGAGTATTTCTGAATGCCAACCTGCACTAAAGACTTTTATCTAAAGTGTCCTAATGCGTCATAAGTTTGTCATAACTTTGGCCTTTATTTATTTGATTTGTTTGCTGTGGTTCTGTGTTCAGTTGTTCATTTAAAGGTTTAATTAAAATGGTAAACAATAGTAACGGTGTATTTTTTGTAACGAAAAAAAATAATAAAAACAAGGTTTTTATGAAAACACCGAATGAAATAGCTTACCAACAAACAAACCATTCAGAATTGCTAAATTAGGCTAAAAGAGTATGCTCGGTGATACAAAATGAAGAGCCATTTGGGAACCGTTTAGGAGCCGAGCCAAAAGAGCAGAATCTTTGGAAAGAGCCGGAACTCCCATCACTACTGCAAACCCTTTCCTGATCCGGTCGCGACCACACCAGCCTACTTGAATAGTGGCCGTGGCATACATGATGTAACAAAACTTCAATCAATCAATTATGGTGACGTAGATTATCTTCATTAACTAATAATGAAGATAATGCATGAATCTAGATTCAAGACAGCATTACTTTTGCACAGATATTCAGGATTGAGTTGGTTGGGTTCTGTAGCAGTCGAGTGAGTCTCGACAGATCTCGCTTTGCACAGCAGATGCAATGTAGACGGACACATATACCAAAATGAAGAAATTAAGAAAAACTACAGAATTTAGTTGGAACCGGTACACCCCTCCAAAAGATGAAGATAATTAAATAAGAGAATCAGGAAGAGCAGTTTGTAAGGTTTTAATATACATTTTACCTTGAGACTGGCAAGGTGAATGCCAGACCACCAAATAATAAAAAATGTCCATGGGCAAAATATCTGCATCTTTTCATCTGTCTTTCAGATGCAACATCCACCCACGATCATGTATAAAGGAGGTGTCAAAAACATGAACAGGCAATTGGATCTGAACCTAATAACCATAGTAACTCCTAATAAAGGCTTCTAAGATCACACATGGAGACAGTGCATTAATAGGTTTGAAGACATGTTTTTGGCCTGTTGGATAAAACATCAATGCTGAAGGACAAACTGAAATAAACAAGGTATTTTGTTTTGAAAGTTTTCTTCCAAACTGACACTTCAGCTGAAGTGTCAACCATAAAAACAAATGGAAGAAAACCATGGAAGAAAAGTTCAACATATGGTAACCAGGCTCCCGGGTCTCAGTTCTTAGCCCTTCTCCTTCTTCTTTTTTTTCTCCTTCTTTTTCTTCTCTTTTTTCTTCTTCTTGGAGGTTTTTGTTTTGGCTGACCTGTCCTGCCCATCATCCTCACTGCTGAAGCTGCTGTCCCTGGCGGGCTTCAGCACATTTCCAGAGTCTTTGGGGTCCGTTTGGCCGCAGTTAGGCATGGCTACGGCCTCGCTCTTATGGTCCAGCTCCTCATCTGGTCGAATTTGTGGTGGGGGTGTCCGCCCACGGGCCACGGTTATCAGCAGCCTCTCCTTGGCCATCTCCTCCTTCAGGAAGTTATTCTCCAGCAGCTCTTGGGGGTGGTGGCCTCGCGGGTGAGGGCTGTGTTTAACATCCGAGTGCAAGTAGTCCCTGTGATGATCTCGATGGGGACCTCGGTGGGTCCCGGGGTCCCTGTGGTGGCTGGGTTCTCTGGAGTGTCTCCTGTCGGCAGCAGGGTGGTGGTGGTGGTGGTAGGGGTGGTGGGAAGGCCGGTCCTTGATGCTGCTGGTGTGGTGGTGGTGGTGGTGGCCAGGCCTCTGTGGGTCACCCCCGGCAGGTCTACCGTCCACGCTGTGCAGTGGCTGTGGTCCAATGTGAGGAAGCAAGAGCACACTCACAAGTTATAACGCTGACCAAGGGCAGCTTTAAATGACCTAGAACGTAGTAGAGGTGCAAATTTGCACTCAAGCAAACCTTAAATGATCGTAATCGTAAAGATACTTTGTCCGACATCTTAAAAATAAATGTTATATTATTGAAGAAGAAAATATGAATGTAAATGTACTTACGCTGTTGGAGTCTTTGTGACCGTGGCTGACTATGTGGCTTTCTGCAGTATTCAAATCTCCAATAAACTCCTCACACTTTTTGCAGTAAAATCCGATCACTGGTGTCAAGCAATTGTTCCCTGCCAATATAAGACCAATACTGAAATTAAGGACTCAAATTAAAAATGTAATTGTTCTTAATAGGAATTGGATGCACCACACATGATCAGACCATTGGCCATGTTTCCAGTATGCATTTCCAAAAAAACGTGTGAAGACAAATGTGTACACTACCATCCTCTTTGAGTATTCCTTCCAGATCTTTCATCAAGCTTTCAATTTTTTGAATCTGGGTTTTTTTCTCTCGTCGTCTGTCTTCCTCGTTGCCATTTGCCTGGGAAGTCAAGACGTAATATTGTGAAGGTTTCAACCATTTCCAAGTAGTAGAGACGGTGAGTGGAGTGAGCATTACCTTGTGTTTGTCTGAGGACGGTTGAGATATGGTCACCATGTCATTTTTTGCACGCTTGTCCTTGGTGGCTTCAAGAAGAAAGCATAACGGCATGATCCAGTGACTGATGTCAATAACAACCTCTAACATGACAGAAGCTAACCCTCTATATCAAGGGGGACATCATTCAGTCGACAACTTAATGAGCAGAACATCTGGCTCAGCCGTCAGCCACCTAAGCCTACCCATAGGGGTGGGAAAGAAATACATATCAATACATATATACATGTATATACTTTTCTCCTTAATTCTTTGCCTACTTCTTATGTACTGTCGCCTGCCATGTCACAAGAGTTTCAATGTACAGAATGACCCTGGGTTGTGATGTACATGTGCCAATAAAACATTTTGACTTTGACTTTTAAATACAGAGGCCAATCGAGCGATCCAGCCCTTGAGCAATCTAGCAATGTGAATGGAAGAAAGCAGCATTTTGCATCAATATACTCTTGCTTGTTAGAATCCTGATTCAAAAAAGTACTCTCACCTTTAATCAAAGACTGCAAAGTCTCCAGTGCTCGTCGTGCATTTGGGTCACCGACTGCTGGGAAAACTGGTGGGTTCTGTTCAGGCCCAGAGTTGTGGGTAGGGGAGTGCTCCTTTTCTTCAATCTTCACAAAAAGCTTGCCGACATCCACACTGGCCAGGTTGAGGCCCATGTTCTTCAGCATTTCCTGGAGATTCTTGCAGTCCTTTATGTCGGGAGTGCAGGAGGAAGGCTCCTGCCACATTGAGTTGTGCTCTGGTTTAACAGCTATAGCAGAGCTCACCTGAGGAGGCGGCATGAGATTGAAAAGCTCCTCCAGGTTGTCGAACATGGGGTTCTGCTGAAATTGCTGCTGGCTAACGATAGGGGAGCTCTTTGATAGGACATATGGGTTGGTGGTCAATTGCCCAGTCTTTTCGGATATGTCTCCATAAAGGAACGATTCTTCGTCTTCTAGGTCATTTGTCGGCTTATCATTGGAGAGTTCTGGACCGCTGGACTGAAGCCATGAGAAGTCATTCCCGACCCACTCATGGGGAAGGAGCATACTGTCCTGCTCCCTGGTGACCCAATCCTCTTCTCGATGGCTGGAAGACCTTGGGCTCTCAGTGGGTACATGGTCTACCTTCTTATCTTGACCTTGGTTTGAGGCCTATTGAAAAAAACATGATCTTTATTTGTCATATGTCATATGCATATTATATGTGCCACTTGAGATAAATAATCAAGTTGGCATTAATTTAACACATGAATAAAAATAAACAACAAAAGCCAACACAACTGGTAAAAAGGTGATGGCCTCACCTGTATGGTGAGAATGGCATCCTTGAGGGAGGGTAGTCTGTCCTCCAGTTCTTGGCTCTTCATCACAAGTTTTAGACTTTGGATCAGAGCATTGGCCCCTGTAGAGCTGGTGGTAGTACAACTTCGGCTAGGGTTGCTCTTCTTCCAAGGTTCCTGGGCCAGACGCTTTGGGGGACTGCGACTTCTGCCCCTAGGGGACCGACTCTTGCTTTGAGCCCTGCCCTTGCCCCGACTGGTACTGCGAGCTCGGCTCTTGTGCTTGCTGTGGCTTTTCCCATGAGTGCGGCTTCGTGCACGACTTCTGCTTTGTGCGCGACTTTTGCCACAGCTCCTGCTGCGTGCACAGCTCCTGCTGCGTGCACGACTCTTACTTCGGGCTCGACTCTTACTTCGGGCTCGACTCTTACTTCGGGCTCGACTCTTACTTCGGGCTCGACTCTTACTTTGGGCTCGACTCTTACTTCGGGCGCGGCTTTTGGCTCTCTTGGTGCGAGTTCGACTGCGGCTTCTGCTCCGGGACCGGTGCTTGCTGGATTCGGAATCTGAGCCAATAACTGACTTTATGGCGTTTGCCGACTTCAATGCCTCAGCTAGGTTGAATGCCATATTCCCTTTGAGATACTCTGGTAAAGGCTTGTTTGCTGCAATGCATCTCAGGAACTCTTTTCCGGCACGCTCGCTGTTGAATAAGATACATTAAAGAAAGTTGAAAGAAAGAATAATGAATGAGTAGGCATTAGGGATGGAACGGTTCATGAAAAAATCCATTCCGTTCAGTTTGCTTGTCTCGGTTTGGCGCATGTGTGTATTGTTCAGTTCCGGGCATGTGCTAAAAAGCAGTGACGTTTTTCTTTCATTTGGCACAGAGGCGGAGGGGTTAATTGTCAAGTGCATCAGCCTGGTCAGTTGTGGAAACGGCAAGTGGTAAAGACAAAGGAGGCCCAGAGTTAGAGGATTCACCAGCAGCATAGTTTCGGTCTGCTGTGTGGGAGCTGTTTTGAATTTAGTGTTACCTATGGTGATGACAGTGGTTCATTCATGTTCTTCATTTCACTTTACCCACACCCTTTTACAATAATCTGGACTTTCAACACCGCTACTGCCTGTGTCCTTGGAGGAGCCCCAAACTAAGCCACTGATGCTACAATGTTTTTAGCTAGAAGTTGTTTAAAGCAAACAGTTGTAAACCTTTTTTGCCAAATAAAGGAAAAGCATGTTGACATGCTGTACCAAAATCTCACCTAGCTTTAACGTAAGACTAACTGTCTCATGTCAAACTGCATCAGTCTTTCAGTTTTTGCATGACTAGGCTACACGGCATGTCCTTGAGAACAACAAATCTTTTAAAAACTGTAAATAGTGAATTATTAGGCTGTATATATTATGCATGTATGCATGTATGTACCAAAAACCATGGCCGGCGTTTAAGTGGCAGAAGTTACAATGTTTGGAAGATAATCTGAAGATGATCCAATAATATATAGAAAGTGTGCATACAAACACACCAACAGAAAACATAAGACATCTGTCCAGCAATGTTTTATTGGGTCTAACCATTTATTTTCCCTCCAGAACACCTGATCTAATTCATATCAGCTAGGAGCATCGTCCTCAGCACAAAGCCGTGAAAACAAGGGTAAAAGAATCTCATACACACCTGTTGTCTTTCGTAGGGGCCTCCAAAGTCGACAAGCCCCACTTCGGCATGGGGTTTTGTGGAGTGTTGTTCAGAGCAACCCCTGTATGTCTGTCTATAGGGAAGCTGCTACAACGGATCGGCGTCTGGGGTGGAAGTATCATAGACACTCGTTAAACAGCACCGAATGGCCTGTGAAGTGGTTACCAGCTGTAAGTGAGCTGTACATGGAGGACCTACAATTTTTCGGATCAAACTTTGGGCCACATAGATGGATTACACGGGGTATTTAATATTAGTAAGTAAGTCATATTATCAACTCAGCGACTCATCAGATGAATCATTTTAGCAACAATTATCTCCATTGTAACAATAAACTTGGGTAGCTTCTGAATCTGGATCAGTGTGGGACACAAGGATTGTATTCACTGCTAGTGAATATTGTACAATTTAGGAGACATTTGTTAGAGAAACATTTAACATATTTGGCATAGGCCTACTTGATACAGGCCAGTTGGATATAATATATCCAGAACAATTTTTTTTCAGATTGGTGCTATTGTGACTGATTTCCTTTGCTTCCTACAAAGCGCTTCCATCAGGCGAAGCCGAGTTTGGACTGAATTTATCATCACCCTTGTAAGCATTTCATCCCAAATGGAAATCTCACATGGACGGCCCCTCGCATCCTTTGTCCTGTGATATCAGATACTTCAAAAGACCAAATACAGAATGCTTGTTGAAGCTCCATTATGCAATGTCTTCACGAGTAGGATTCCCAAAACAAAGCCATACAGCGATTCGAGCTACTAGACAAATATTTGGAACTTATCTAGATCAGGATAATGTTCCACAAACGTTCATCTTCCTGACAACTCAGTTTGTGTATGCAGATCATTAACTCCAGTTATTACATAGCTTGTTAAAACTGAAGTTAGCTTGTTGAAACTTATGTGAGTGGGCTGTACTTCACCTCAATGTGTCTGGTGGTATGTATGATGGTGTGTATGATGTGCTACATTAGGGGGCCCCAGAAGATTTGTATGTGACTTTAACATGTAAACAAAGCATTCTGTTGCACTCTTGAGAAGAAAAGGGAAAAGACAACAAAAAACACATTTATTGAAACCAGTGTTGTTCGTTCTGATCCTGAACTGTAACGTTGTCATACACAATTCACTGAAGTTAACGTCAGCTGACGTGCTAGTGTAACCTGTGTAGTCCATCGATGTCTACGTTGTGTTTCTGCTGAAGAGAACCAGACGATCTCCGGTTATTCTGACAAAAAGGAATAAATAACAATCCTCCGGTCAATTGTGAGCATTTAAGCTGAGCCCCTCTCCCATGGAGTACATAAAGGACATACCTGACAAAAAGGAATAACTAACAACCTGTCAATCGTGAGCGTTTTAGCTGAACCTACACAAATAAAATAACACAGGAATGCATTAGAATACTACACAATACGTTGCACTTCTAGGCTAAACCACACAATGCCATTACCTCTCTCACAGAGTACAACAGGGGAGGAGGGACCCATAAAAGTGATTGTAGGGGTACAGAAACTCAGACGTTCCACATATGTTCCACATTGGGGCCATTGAGGAACATGTCAGGTAAAATAGATATGTACAAGATTTTGTATAATTATACTACATATGGCTAATGTGTACAGGTTGGGAAAGATTTGATGGGGTAAGTTAGGTAAGATTAATCACGACACACTTGCACTAAAGTTAACGTTACTTTAGCAACTAGTTATCTAATGTTTGATGAGTTAAACAGCATATTAAGTTGTTGGCAGCAAACAAGACTTACCTCAAAACTAGTATCCATTGAAGTTGTCCTGCGAAATGTTCTTTTTATTTGGGGCGGTCTCGAGCTTTGACCTGCAAAATGTTGCCAGTCCATGGAAAAGAAGACGATGCAGATATCTTGATTCTGATTGGCCGAAAATGCAGTTACCTTGCTTCTGATTGGCGTCCAGCATAGATGTTTTACTCTTCCGTATTGAGAAGATCGGATTGCGACATGACAACACTCTGGTCTCCAATTTACGCTGGAGACCACTCGACCAACCCCACCCGCTCCCAAAAAAACCTCTTCTGAGCTACACGATTCACGTGACATATTTCCATTAAAAACTCAAGCGGCTAGTTTGCAGGTATGGAACACAATATGTACTGCGACTATTTCCTGGTTGAGGGCTGCTGGATAAATGAGCAAGTAACCTTTTGGCAAGCACATGACCAAAAGCTGCTCTCTGATCTGTGGCTTTGGATTTTTACCAAGGATCACTGTGAATGTATTTTATAACTGTACCTAAATGTGCAGAGCCTTTGTGATCCACTGGTTTACTCTTTTTGTCTTAAATGTACCTCTACAAACATTTGAGATGTTTGCTGCCCTGCCAAAGCAATTTGTGCTAGTCACAGCTTTTACTTGTATTTACATTTTCATAATTTAATTAATAAAGGCAAGTGAACTTGTATTGTTTTCTCACAGTTAAATGTTTGAATACATTATTTTTGTTAAACTATGTTCTAAAAAAAGCCATATAGCCGACCAGTATAACAGTCACAAAGGTGAAACATAATGCTTGCTACATTGAGAAAGATTTCTCACACTCATGCTCCTGTCTGCTCATACATGAATCCCAATTAGCGTTTTGATGACATGATGCTCGGCTGTGTTATTGATGACATGATGATCAGCTGTGTTATTGATGACATGATGATCAGCTGTGTTATTGATGACATGATGATCAGCTGTGTTATTGATGACATGATGATCAGCTGTGTTATTGATGACATGATGATCAGCTGTGTTATTGATGACATGATGATCAGCTGTGTTATTGATGACATGATGATCAGCTGTGTTATTGATGACACGATGATCAGCTGTGTTATTGATGACATGATGATCAGCTGTGTTATTGATGACATGATGATC
>OMOU01091179.1:0-15270 GCA_900312585.1 Malacocephalus occidentalis
CATTATTTTTAACCCCGCCCCCCTCCAGCAGACAGAGCGGTATCTGTGGATGGAGAGGGTCTCTGGCGGAGAAGTGGAGATTCCCAGTGTTCATCCAAGTGGCGTATCCTTGGGTCCGAGTGGTTTTACACTGCCCTTACAGAACCATGTGGCCCTCATTGATGTCCGTACACGACTCGTCTACCCGTCGTCAAAATGCTCACTACCTACCACCCTTTGTACATAATGTAAGGTTATTTATATTTCATTATTGTCCTCTTGCCTTGCTTTTTATTCTTTTCTTTTTTTTTTCAAATAGATGTATATTGAACTGTATTGGGACCATTTTAAAAATGTATTAGAGATGTTTTGTTTTTGGCCATTTTTAATTTGATGTCTTAAGCAAATAGGTTTTTTTTTTTCATTTGGGTCTGTCTGTCTCTAGTGTTTTGTTATTCAACATTTGAATATATGTATATATAATTATATATATGCTAAAAATTATATATAATTATATAATACCAAATGGCCTTTTTAAGCAAGATAATGTTCAACATAATAAAGTGCTTGAGATTTTATCAGTCCAGCCTCTTCATTTTGGATTCTTGCCAATTGTTTTGAGTCTCAAATTGTGTCTTTGAGAGAGCTCCGATCGGCAGCACCGTGCCAGCGACTGAAACCCATCCAAGTCTTGTCATTTGCTGCTCATCAGTGTCCAGTGGTCATTACGGCTCAAGTGAGACGAATGGGCTTCAAATAATTGCCTGTGTGACCTCTGTGCAAGCGTTCCTCCTCCTGAGTGTCAATCAATCAGTCAATACCCCCCGACTCCTTATTAAAGAGTCATGCCGACTTTTGTTCATTCTAACCTATTTCTCTGAGGGCAGCCGGCGGATACCACGTTCCTGAGGTGTTAGGTCAGGGGACATCCTCATTAGTTTGCAGGACCAAGCTAAGTTAGCAGGACCAAGCTATCAACAGTGGAAAAGCCATATTAACCACGTGTACAGTACAGTATAGGTGTCCAGCTAAAACCTCTTAGTTCCTGTATAGGTGTACAGATAAAAACTGTTACTTTGCCACCCTCTCCCACCTGGATAAGGGAAAAACATATGTGAGACTGCTGTTTGTACATTAAAGCTCCGCACTCGACACTATTGTACCCGCCAAGCTCAGGGTCCTGGGGTTTAACACCTCCCTTTGCAACTGGATCCGGGACTTCCTGACGGGCAGACCCCAGGTGGTGAGAATGGGCAGTCTCAACTCCTCTGTACTGACCTTGAGCCCCGGAGCCCCTCAGGGTTGCGTACTCCGCCCCCTCTTATACGCCCTGTTCATCTATGACTGTGTAGCCACCACCATCCTGGGTCTCATCACTAACAATGGACCGGACTTTCAACTACAAACCCGCCTGTGTCCTTGGAGGAGTCCTTTGAGAAGTCACTTGATGTGGCATTATGGCAAACTGACTTTGTTACATTGTGTTTGAAATCTGGTTTATAGTGCTCCCCCTGAATGAGTGTGCTGGTGGCTGACTTAGCCAGATACAGATTACAGATTAGCCAATACACCAAGTCCCCGTTTCATTTTAATACAACAAAATGTTTCCATTAGGAATGGCTAGCAGGTTGAACCATAGGCTGTGCTTCACCCCTGATATCCCATGATGTTTCTGTACTATACTATATAGTGCACAGCACCGTATATGTGCTGTGACACTGGTATTGGCAGGGTACTTATCTTGTATGACTGTGGTGTCACTGTTCATTATAAAGCACATCCTCGCCTTTGTTGTATATATTTATTTGTTGGATATTATTAGTTGGTGAAAATGTGAATTGTGAGGCTAATGCGGTGGCCTTCTGTCATGTTACCTACCGTCATGTTTGCCAGTGATAATTGGAGCCACGCCGGTGGTCCGCGTATCAGTCTTGGGAGACCCTTGTCTCCCAAGACTCATCCCTCTTGACCCCCTGGTGACGTCAAGGTGCAGAAGGGTCAGCGTTGTGGGCGGAGCTAGAGGGACCCCAGGACAGAGTGACGTGGGGTTTGTGTGGACACGTCTCTATTGGTACATATACCGCGGACGACCAGAGGTACAGGATCCACCACCAAGAGCTTGTCCAGACCCCGCTGCGCCTGACCAGCCAGACCCCCTGTTGACTCCACACACACACACACACACACACACACACTACACTGAGAGATCCCAGGAAGCTGTGGTGGACGCCCTGTGGTGACAAAGGAACGGTAAGGTACATTTTAATTTGAGTTTCTTTTTGTGCCACTCTGTTTTAGGAGCAAGCTTGTGCTGGAATGAATCATTGTGTTTTAACTTTAACTGGATTTAAAAATGTTTCTTTTGATTTAAATTCATGAACTTTCTTTGTAAGCATTATATGTGAATTTGGGGCTATTCTAGTACCATGACGTGTGTGTGTGTGTCTCTCTCTCCTGGTGGACCAGGACCGTGACGTGTGTGTGTGTCTCTCTCCTGGTGGACCAGGACCATGATGTGTGTGTGTCTCTCTCCTGGTGGACCAGGACCGTGACGTGTGTGTGTGTCTCTCTCTCCTGGTGGACCAGGACCATAATGTGTGTGTCTCTCCTGGTGGACCAGGACCATGACGTGTGTGTGTGTCTCTCTCTCCTGGTGGACCAGGACCGTGACGTGTGTGTGTGTCCCTCTCTCCTGGTGGACCAGGCCCATGATGTGTGTGTCTCTCTCTCCTGGTGGACCAGGACCGTGACGTGTGTGTATGTGTCTCTCTCTCCTGGTGGACCAGGACCATGATGTGTGTGTCTCGACTGGTGCTGCTTCTGGGCCTCCTGCTCTGCCTGGGTGTTCAACTCTCCACTGCCCAGCACTGGTCTCATGGCTGGTACCCTGGCGGCAAGAGAGAGCTGGAGTCCTTCACCACCTCTGAGGTAGGATTGTCCGGAGAGTCTAATGCTGTGTCCTCTATCAGATACCTTCATCCATTGCACGTTACAGTTCAAGTATGCATTAGGAAGTTGGGGTTGGACCCAGAACCTCACCCCAATGTCAGCCTTCACAGATTACCTCGCTACGTGTGAGTGTGTAAACAAGTGTCATATTTGTACATACTGTAACGGTCAAGGGCAGTATTGGATATCGCCACTAGGGGGACACCTCGTTTCGCCCTCTCTCTCTCTCGCTCTCTCTCTCTCTCTCTCTCTCTCTCTCTCTCTCTGCTCAGTGGCTATCCCGGAGCCACACCTACCACCTCTCGTTACCACTGCTTCCCTCTGCTATCCTCCCCATCCACCTCTCCAGGTTCCAGACGAGATCAAGCTGTGTGAGGCGGGGGAGTGCAGTTACCTGCGGCCCCAGCGCCGGGGAACCCTCAGGAACATTTTTGTAAGTGAACCGGACGGACAGGTGGTGTTCAACGTGTATCAGACATGCTTGCGTTGTTTGAACTGGCATTCAGATCAAATACAATTAAAAGCATAACTAATAATTAATCAGAGTAATAAACACACGAATGCTTTGTTATTTGTTGCTATTTCTTGTTCTTCTTAATTATTTGTATTAATGGATGAGATATATTTATCTGGCTCAATATCTTTTCCACAGTTGGATGTCCTGGCCAGAGAGTTACAGAAGAGAAAGTGACATCAGTTTGTACTGCTTTTCTAAATAGGCAATGAGTTAATGGGCTTCATAGACATGTTCATCATCAAATGTGTGTTTGCTCACTGTGGTCTCCAATACATTTACCAATGACATGTTCCAAACTTTCCTTGTATTTTGCAGTACGCTTGTTGCAATTCTATCCTCTAATAAAGGATCTATTTTGTTAATGTTTGGGTTTTTCTTCATTCAAGTGGTTCGTGTTGAAAGAGGGGACAAACATGACCATACATGCAAAACGCATCTTGCATGTGCAATAGTTAAAATAAAAATTAAACATATATTAAATTAAACAATTAAACATAACATAACGTATCTTTGTATGTGTAGTCTGGTCGAATCTTTATACGCCATACGCCAAAGAAACGAAAGATATGGCTTCGCTACAATAATTACTGAAATCATGAAATATTTATATTTATATGTAGATGTAATGATTTCAGTAATTATTATATGTGTGTGTGTGTGTGTAAATATACACATTGTGCTTCCTCTTCTCATGACAGAACGCCTGCAACTGGATGCGTCAAATGACCATGTTGGCGAGAGAGCGTGGGACTTATTCCGGGGACTGTTTACTGGCATTCTTAGTGTAGGACGTAAAGAGACCGGAAATTGGTTTGCGATAGACCGGGGTAACGCTACAATTCATGGTCCCTTTCTCAGCCTATACAAAGACAATTGCGCATGTGCACAATAAGCAAGCTAGGAAAAATGGAGTTTAGCGTCTGTACTCCGCAGTTCGCAGAGTCACATGCTAACACGTTGAGTAGTACCCCTTTCTCGGCCTCTTTAACAGATGGTGACAAATCAATAAACACTAAAATAAAAAGTGCCCAGACTGAAGGTGAGTTTGTCTAAAACGCGAAAAAAAAGTCCAGTCCTGGCGTCAAGTCGAATGCTAACGTTAGCCTCTTGGCTACGTCGCTAGCCTCTTGGCTAACTCGAGCCGTATCAGTATTGGCTTTTCGTGCGCCCGAGAATCTATCGTTTTATTAATATCCCAAATAAAAGCCCACCAATATGTTAAGCCCAGAAGAATGTGGCACTGCAACTAAACGACCACGTGGAGTTTTCTTTCTGGTGGCTAACCTCGTAGCAGTTGGAAAGCTAGCCCTGTTCCCCTTCCTCACCAAGCAGTTCTGCTGTAAAGCGAACCACCAGCGTCATCAGCCTGTTAGCATATGGATGGGCGCACTCAAGAGAAATATATTGTTCACGACTTAAACCCTGGATGCTATATTTATGTTATATTTGGATTTAACTTGCTGTTAAACGTGAAGGTGTTAGCAAGACCCGCCCATCTCACTCTAAAACCCGCTGCAATGATTTTGTAGTCAATGTCTCACTTAAATTCAGCCCCAATTATAGATATAAATGGTAATCTAATTAGGTCCAAAGGTGGGTACTTTGAAAAACGTGGACTTTTCGTTTAATGGCAGACTCTTCTGTAGAAACGCCTCTACGTATGTCGTTATTGGCTTCATGCACCTTTTTAAAAAGTGTCGCCTTAACAGTGTAACAAGTCCAAAACCAATGTTTCATTTGGCACTAATGCCAACATTTCCCTGGCATACCACTGCACAGGTCTTAAGAGAAACTGTGAGTTATCCCCTAAAGTAGCCTTATTTGTGAAATGGGTTTGAGGTACGATGAAATCCAGCGCTTCTGTTCGGTTCTATTCAGTTGTATTGGTTTCATAGCAATTATCCCCAAATTCCCATATTTCGATCTGTAATTCATGTATTCATAAGTCATTCTGTTCTGACCAGTTCAAAAACAATACTTGGGCTACATTGTTCCAGTGTAATATATGTATTGTTATTTACATTAATGAATGTTTTTTAGTGAAACATAGATTTAATGACATGATCTGTTGTAGGCTGCATGGGAACCTGCTTCAAGCTGATGTGCTATTGGGTACATTGTCAGTGCATAGGAGGCCTGCATTATGTCTGTGGCTTCACAAACTAGGCCCAGAAATTTTCCCACAATAAGACCACATATGTGAGCATGTGTATATAGATATGGCATATACAAATTCCAAGTAGTAGTAATGTGGCATGAAGGAAACAAACGATATACTGGCTATTGTAAAACTCTCTTGCAAAGCTTTTACATTAAAAAAAAAAAACCCTTTAAAATTATGGTGTGATGCAAACTAACGAAAGGATGCTTCTTGTTCAGTCTATCACCAGATTCGTGCTGTATATTTTATAGCTTTTATATAAAGTGACGAACAGTGAATTTAAGTAGACACTTTCTGTTTTGGGCAGATGCTCATCCAAATCTAGAAATTGAAGCACTCCATTGTCATATGCTGAGCACATCACATATGTGAAGTCCATACCACACAAGAAACATCACAAATTACAGCCGTATGCTTTATCTGTATTTTGAATATGAAGACTCGACAAAATATTTCACTGTGTGTATGGGGAAATACCTATATTATAACTACATATTCTAACTTTGACAGACGTGTCGACGGACAGGGACCACTTCTGTGCGGTATGCAGCATGCCCCTCAGCTCCCCAGTGGTCGCCGAGTCCCATTACAAAGGGAAGGTCCATCGCAAAAAGCTGCATAGGCAACGCTGCCGATCGAGAGGCAAGTTCATCGTGTCAAGGCTAAAACTTTGTAACTGATTTCTAGACAATGAGGTCTTGTCTCTTGCACTTCATACTTGTTATCGTCATGTTGCTGGAGGCGAGGATCTGTAAAGCAAACAAGCTTAAGACGAGCAATAACTGTAAAACACATGTTTGTATTCGCCACGTAGAATCAATCCAAATCCAAATCCTCTTCTGAAAGCTTCATCCACGCAAATGAGCTTTCTCAGGTAGAATATCTCACGAAACAGGAAACAAGGTGTAACTCCACCGCTTGCAGGTGCCACGCCCCTGCTCTCTATAACATAGTAGGACTGCTGGATCAGTATTCATGTTCTCTATAACATAGTAGGACTGCTGGATCAGTATTCATGTTCTCTATAACATAGTAGGACTGCTGGATCTGAAGTTCTGCTATAACATAGTAGGATGGCTGGATTCCCCCATTGCTGCATAGCAATCCATAGCTGTGCTAGTATGGACAGCCACAAATGAACTGCTGTTGACACGATTCATTATTTCCACATCTCAGCGTTGAGTCAGCCTGGCCAACCAACCTATCAGCCTGGGCAGACGCAGGCTTCATCCATTGCGAAGCAGACTTCGGACCCCCCGGTGAGCAGCATGGCCCGCCCTGGACCGGACCTGAAGGACCCCAGCTACTGCGTCATGTGCGCTGCCTCTTTTAACAACCCCCAGATGGCCCTGCAACACTACAACGGACGCAAGCACAAGAGGAACCAAGCCAGGCAGAAGGTGCTGCAAGGCCTGGGGGAGGATGCCCAGCAAGGTACAGCAGAGAGAATCTAGGCGTAGGTCAGAATGTGCTGTGGTCATTAACAATTATTGTTCATGGATGAATTCTGTTGGGTCGCTTCGTCCTTCAACACAAAATCTCAACTTCTTGTATTGTGACTCCGCTTTGCAGCCAGCGGCCTGATCTGCCAGGTGTGTAACGTGCAGTTCAACTCTGTGGAGATGTATCAGTCACACATGCAGGGCACCAAGCACCTGGTCAAGTGAGTTCCCTTTCTATTCCATCAAATCGCAATCATCCAAGTCTGTGTATCAACTCACTCCAGTGTGGAACCTGGCGGCATTTCTTAGTAAGAGTAGGAACGAAGCGGCACCACTAACCATTCATGTCGGCTCTGTGTTGACCAGGGAGAAGAAGGTCCTTGACCTGTGCAATTCTCAGCAGAAGGACTACAGCTCCTTTGCCGACGAGCTGGCCGACTACATCCAGGTCCAGAAGGTGCGTGGGATCACCCCGGCACCCAGTCCACACCCCAGAGAATACACAGTCAACTGTGCCCCGGTCGCCGCATCGTCTGACCCTCCCTCTGGTCCCAGCTACCCAGCAGCTGCTGGCTGGTGTCCTCCGCCCCCTCCTCCTCCTCCTCCATATCCGCCAGGTCCCTCTGCCCACACCCACACCCACAGCTACACCTACGCCCACCACCACCACCACCACCACCACAGTCTCAGCCGTGTGCCGGGTGGCTGGGACAACTCCTTCCCTCGCACAGGCCCTCCCCCATACCCTCACCGTCAGCCTGGGGCCCAGAAGAGGCACAGCGAGCAGTCGAGCTCCTCCTCGTTCTCGTCCTCCTCATCATCGTCGTCTTCCTCCTCATCTTCCTCCAGCAGTGACAGTGAGGAGGAGGAGGAGGAGAGGAGGAGGCGGAGGAGGAGGGAGAGGAGACACAGGAGCGGGCGGGAGAGGAGGGTACGAGAACGGGACTCCGAAGAGGAGGTTTTGGGAGCGCGGCCACAGAAGAGAGTGAGGCGCAGTGACCCCTCCCAAGAGCAGAGGAGGAGAGGACGAGGGGAGTCTCGCACAGGGAGCAGGGGAGCAGGACACACAGATCCCATGAGGAAGAGGAGGCAAGAGGAGAAGTGTGGGGAGTCCGCGGAGGGTCAAGAAGCGGCGGCGGCGGCGGCGGCAGCAGCGGCGGCGACGCCATGCCCAGAGATGCACGGGGCCGAACCACTTAGAGCCAAACCCCGGAAGGAGAAGAAGAAACTCCGGGAGGCGGAGGACAAGCGGACGGAGGACGAGAAGCTGTGGGATGAGTCTGTCCTGGGCTTGGCTTAGAAGGTCAGCTCAGTCGGCTCTCCCACAATGTGGAGCCCTCCTCTTCCTTCTCCTGCTTTTACCTCCACGTTCATGAGCCAAAACTATCTGGCTGAGAAGTCATTCATTTACTGCTCTGTAGGATGATCAAAAAACGTTTCTTTGTTCCACAATGTGTATGGAAAACCATTGCTGCTTGTTTTAATGCATGCCTAATATGAGGTTGCTTATTATTCTTTTTTTTTGTCATCGATGATCATTGGTTGCGATAAACTTGTGTTTACATGTTTACATTTTTTGAATATATAGTTATATACAATCACAAATAGAATTTGTAATTATCCGGGGTCTTGGTGATAGTGTGGTTCCTTTAGCAGCCTATAGTTGGCACTGTTTAACTACTTTGAGAGGTGGGTGTGTGCGTGCCTTGTGTGTGTGTGCGTGCATGCGTGTGTGCGTGCGTGCATGCGTGTGTGCGTGCGTGCGTGCTTTGTGTGTGCGTGCGTGTATAAAGAAAGAAATGGCTGAAGCACTCAGATTACACTACTTGAATTAGCACAACAGTAGGTGAACAGAAAACTCCCGTACTGACAAATTCATAGTCTCCACAGACATTCATCTATGTACGAGTGCAATGTCTACGCTTAGCAGCATATATAGGGTTGAGGTCAGACAGCTGCAGAGGTGACTACGAGGACACAGTTCTTAACAAGCACAGGTGTTTCGTGTTCTGCAAGGCATCCGTCTTCACCTTATGAGGAACCCAAATCTTCAAGTAGTGGCTACCGGTAGGTCTGAATGGGTTTGTGAACCATCACAGTCAATCAAAAGCATTGCTGGTGACAATTCATCCGTTTCCTATTGATATGGACATGCTTCCATATTCCCATGCATCACAGCAACTGCCTTGGCATGCCGTGAGGTGTGGCCTTCACAAGGTGTTACAAACACCCGTCCTCAGTCTGCGTTCCAGGACTTCCAGAAGCTGTTTGGAATCAAGTCACTTCTTATCGATGGAAGAGCTCACCCCACAAGCACTCGACCATCACATGACAGGGGAAGATCAGGTGAAAACATCCTAAACTGTTTTATCTTTTAATGCTCCACAATGCAAATACAATTGGGCTGCTGGTGTCACATTCACAATTTATTTTATTTTACTAGGATCTAGGTGCATAGTAGTTGAAGGCATTGGCAAATGAAAGTCTCTAAATATGTGGCATGTGCCAGCCAACGCTGGTTATCAAAGCAACGGAACAAGTTGATGTACTTCACTCACCATACATACACCAAAAAGTGGTTAGGATCACTTTTACAATACTGACCTTATTGGTAATCCTATTACTAACATTAACCTTATTACTCACACTCACCCTTTTCCTAACTAAAATGTTACCATTACCCTAAGAAATGCCATTAACCCTTTCTCTAACACTAAACCTGTTACTAATCCCATTACTAGCACTAACCCTATGTTTGGTGGCTGGTTGGCTTAATTGGCCTCATCTGGCCCAGTTAGAGTCTGTGGGCCTACATGGGGTTGCAAGCCTGCGGTGCATTGGCTAATCAGTGCGCCACAGGTTAAGTCAGCCACCAGCACACACGCTCAGGAGAGTAGTAGCATGCTAGCAGGTACCGTCTTCTCTGTCACTTCACTTTACCTGCACCCTTTACAATGAACCACAAACCTGCCTGTGTCCTTGGAGACCACACTGGCCAGTGTAGCAGTTCTCTTACCACAATGCCACATGAAGTGGTTTAGTTCGGGGCTCCTCCAAGTGGTGAAAGTCTGGTTTATTGTGACCCCCAACCCTATTACTAACACTAAACATACAACATATAACTCTAGCCCCAAACGCAGTACTCACCCTCTACCCTATAGAGCGCTGTATTAAACAGCCCAGGCGCGCACACACAGACATGTGTAGAGCGTGTCGGTGTAGCCACCCCACTCAACTCCTGTTTTCAAAGAATCCTGCGGTTCTGCTCCCCCTCGCACTCGCATCCCCGACCCGCGCCAGGCTGAGCGGTACCCACATCCTCTGTGTTCGGGACTACAATCGGCTCTGTGTCGTACACCCAGAAGCCTGTCGTAACGCAGCCCACACACGGAGGACGGGCTGCTGCAGGGTAGACTGTGACTTACACACTTACACTGTATGACACGTTTGACAACAGAGATATATTGCGTATTGTAGTGGCTCTATATAAGTGTGTAAATAAAATAAAAAGATAGATTTTTATAAAAGGCTTTTTGGTCTGCCTAACTTAACACACAGCACAGGTAGCTTTCTATGAATCAACAATGCACATTATAGTTTATTTGTAGTAAAGTTTTCTTTTCAGAAAATGTTTGGGCCTATATTGAGTATCGATTTTTATGAAGATGCAGATATGAAGTCTGAGTTTTGCTGTTCTCTCAATGACTGTTGTGTCTTTGCATTAGACGATGTATAGAGGATACATAGAGGATTATAGAACATGTTTTGGGCTCCATGCATTACATGAACATAACATCCTTTTATTAAAGAGTGTTTCTATAGTTTATTTATATACTGTAGATATATTGATATTTGTGTTGGGAAAACCTACATTAAGCAAAGACAAATCAACTATGAGAAATAACTATGAGTATAAACTGCCCGGTAAGGCTTTGTTTGACATTTTCCTCTGTCTTTGAGCACATGTGTGATGGAACTCACTTTTGGTCTATATTTGGCTTTGAAAGGTAAATGAAAGATAACACAAGAAACAATAAGCAAGTAATAGATATTAATAATGAGAAAACGACCGTCCTGATTAACTTTATTTGTCGCTTAAGATCAAAATGTATTCTACCATAACATTGTTATGGGGATACAGCTATACACATTAGTCATACTAACATTAGTCGAAAAATGGCAAGTATGTTATGGTTTTGACTCAAGGCTTAGAATGGGAAGGCTTGAGTGAGAAATGTATGGATGACAGTAAACGTCTCTCTAGCTGTTTACGAGAGGATCATCAGTCAAGAAGCCTCCACACACACTCACCTTCTTAAAACCACCAATACTACTTCATTTAATCTAGAAGGACCTTTAAATACTATTCCGTTGACATTCATGTTTATATGGCTATAATTCTTCCATTTGGTAGGCCTAGGAGCTGGATGGATGATGGATGGATAGATTATTTGGTTTAAGGTAGGATTAGATGGTACTTTATTACTCCCCGTGAGGAAACGATTAATCGTACCCACTGCTGCCCATTCCAGTGTGCATTTGTAACAGCCGAGGGATTTGTCAAGAAGCTGACAATAATATGTAGTAGGCCTATTACGCACCCCCCCTCCGTGGGATTCCCTATCGCTGTTTAAGGCGTCTCTGGCTCCACGAGGTAGTCGCTATGAGCTCTGAAGTACGCCTGCAGGTGTGTAGGATCGGAGCCCTACCTACACCATCCCCGACTCCGTGGCAGGACATGTATGTAGGCCTGGGCCGTGCACCTGGGCCGAGGCACGCATGCCGCATGCTGCACTCAGAGTCAGCACGCATGTGGCAGCTTAGTCTGTTGTGGTGCGGCTGAAAGGAGTTGGTTTCTTACTTTTTAGTCGCAGTCATGTTCATTCTTTTTTTTTTAATGTCTTTTAAGTCTTTTTTTTTTTTACCCACATACTGTAGAGTCAAGTGCACATTCATGTTGTTGCTTTGTGTCATCCGAATAGTCTGCAGTGACGTTGTTCCTATGGTGAGTGGTGAGTGAGTATCTAAAGAAAAGATAGAAGATTATACAGGTTCAATCTATCACAGTGCTACAGCTGTAACCATCTTCTTCTTGAAGGCGTCTGTGTGCATGCACGCATGTGTGTCTGTGCGCGTGCGCGCACGTGTGCACACGCGCGTGCACATGTGTGTGTGTGTGTGTGTGTGTCACAGTTGGGCTGTAACCTTGATGACTGAGGGCTGTCAGCAGAGTTCCTCCCGTCTTCTCTGACAGATAGAAACCATCCAACCCCCACTGTCACTATCCCCAACCCCAAGACACACACGCACATACTGGCTGCCAGTCAAGATGACCTCCTTGGTGCTGGTGTGGACAGCGGTGATGTGGTGGTTATGCTGGACATCATCAGGTAAGGCAACTGAAAGTGTTTGTTTTTACGAAGCTTTGTGCGAACATAACGCAGTATTCAGTGTATTCGGGTGCAGCGGCCCACGTCGTCTTCAGGCCTTCAGTGTGCAACTTGGTGTTCGCTGTTTTTGAAGTCTCTCGTCCATCTTGTGAAGCCTGTCTTATGTTTCCTGCCAATGAGCACCTTTTACACAAATATATAGTTATATTGTTAAAGTTATCACTATGGATTGGATAGTCCAACGATGTCTCCGTCTTTCCAGAAACTCGTACCTCAAATTCTTATTTGTTGGTTTTATTCAATGAAAAAGAGACACAACCTCACACAAGTATATCCATGTGTATGTGATTCTAGAATTTGCCTACTGTACTATTGTATCTTTAGAATTGTAGTTCTAAAAAACTACCCAACTCCTTATCAAGGTGATAAATACTGTATTATGATGAATAATTCTAATAATTCTAATAATAATATATAACGTAATATACACAAAATTCTATTTCCACCTTTAACTAATTAAAACAATCTGAAGCGGCATTAGGACCCTATCACAATGCACCAGCTTGCGAATACCATTTTCAACCACGATACAGAGGCCTACATGTCAACACATGTCCTTGGCATACTGTACATAAAGTTCTAAAAATAGAGGAGATAACATCTCCTTTATACAAAGCTTTAATGTATGTGCAACACTGCATACAAGGCGAGGTGGTGTCACAATGCTGCCAACCTTTCTGAATGAAGCTGGAATCTTCATGTGTTTCGCCCACGGTTCAGTGTCATTTCCATTCTTGCTAAACATGTCTTGGTGAGGATGGACCTCTGTATTATATTGGTACATATTGTGATCCTTGTGTTGTTTTTATGCTCGTTTGCCAAAAAATGGCAGCGCGATTGGCCTGTGTGTGCATTGATTAGCCGATGTACCACAGGTGTGCAGCCGCACCCAACCCCAGACTCTAACCCGGGAGCCAGGTGAGGCTGCTTCAGCCAGCCACCCGCCACACACACTCTCCGGGCCCTCAAATGTATTACGGGACACTTGTATTTTTTTAAGTAAAAAAAAAAAAGAAGAAGAAAACTCTGGAGAAATATAAACAACACATATTGTCCACATCCACGGCTCTCCAAAACGGACAAATCATGCTACAGTTCTGGTATATATTAAACCCCACCGACATACTGAAGGGTTTGTCTCGTCTGAGACGGACAGGCACCTGGACGTACACAAGCCATTCCCCCAATCACATCTTCAAAATGAACCCCCCCAGTCCACAATGGACCCAGATCAAGATTAAATGAAATAAAAAAAAAATAGGCCCTTTCGCGGACGCTTTTATCCACAGCATTTTACAGTCGCGCGAGCGTTTCATGCTTCCGCATGCGTGGCATCAAACCCCGAACCCTGACCCTGCAAATACCATGCTCTCGCCACTGCGCTACACAGGGCCACGCGCCTGGACTCAGAAGAATGCACATTAACATATTACGGATGAAGGACAGAAATAAATCAATCCATGCTTTTCTGCTCCTTCCCCTCCCCCTCCCTCCCAGGTTCTGCTCAGACCCTGTCGTCACCGCCACAGCAGCAACAGAAGGTCTTTTACCCCAAACTCCATAGCGACCAGACGCTGGTGTGTGAGTGTCACCTGGGCGCCTGCGACATGGTCCTGTGGTTCCGCAGCCTGAAGCGCGGAGGTGATTCGCAGTTCCTGGTGAGCGTGAACCCCGCCGGCCGCAACTACTACAGCCAAGGAAAAGACCGCATCCCAGACTTCAATCGCTTCACGGGCAAGATGAAGAGCAGCAAGATGTGGTCCCTGCACATCGCCAACGTGACATTTGGCGACACCGGCGTCTACTCCTGCGTGCTGAAGACCAAGCAGGAAAACAGCGTGTGGGAGCCCGGTGTCCTTCTGCTGCCCGGGGGTCAGTAGCGCAGCGCCAGGAGTCACTGAATTACTATTAGAACTTAAAGGACCACTATATTATGCATATGCAGTTTGGGATGTTGATTAGCCATCGCAAGCCTCAGGGTTGTCTACCCTCTCGTGACATCACAAGTGGGACTCTCCACCCAGATGTACTGTATGTATGATGGATAGATCAGCCTACCAGCCTGCTCAGCGAGGGTTTTGGCTTATCTATCCATTGTACGTTATGATGTCACGAGAGGGTAGATTTTTACATGGCTTGTAACGCTGTGTGATGGCTAATCGGCACCCCACCTGGTGGTAAAATAGGGGCCCTTTAATTATCTCCCAGTAACTCCAAGTACCCCACCACTGTTCCAGCCATCCTATACCCACCTGCTGTGTACTGCATGGGTAAAGGTTAGGACAGAAAGTTACCCATGTTTATTTAGTTGCCTGCAACTACGAGTCATTAGTCACTATACTAGACATAGAGAGATCATTATATAACGGCCACACACAGCATCCACTGTGAAAACATTGAGCTAAATGTTGTTTTTACGTCATATAGCATACGACCCCAGACAATCGATTCACTGTCGTACATGGAGTGAGAAAGCAATGAAAAAACACTATCCCCAAAATATCTTCTAAGGAAGTGTTGTGTCTGTCTTGTCTTTGCGGACATTTATCTGACAGAGACCCCTCCGACGCCTCCGCCTAAACCCAAACCTAAGAAGCCCGTCTGCAGCTGCCTGAAGAACAGCCACAAGCCGCGGCGTAAGTAACCCAGATCTGCCCCTCCCAGGCCTGCCCCTCCCAGGCCGGCCCCTTCCAGGCCAGCCCCTCCCAGGCCAGCCCCTCCCAGGCCGGCCCCTTCCAGGCCAGCCCCTCCCAGGCCAGCCCCTCCCAGGCC
>OMOU01091184.1:4659-14922 GCA_900312585.1 Malacocephalus occidentalis
CCATACGTTCCACGCAGCGAAGGGGGAATTGCTTAGCCTGCAGAATATCACAACATTTGACGCCATGCCCTAGATATTAGGAGCTAGCACCCAAGACCTAGCATCTGGCAAAGCCCACGTTAGCCTCAATAACAGAGAGCAAGTCCCTCGTTTGTCAATAACCAGCCTTGTGGTAACATGACAGTAGCCGTCTTACACTTACACAATGCTTATGAATTCAGGATAATTTTAGATCCAAAATCTGGCGACAAGATCATATGATTAATTGCACTGAAAATACATTTGTTTTAAGCGTCTGTACTATTCAAAACAGAGGTCTTGTGGATAAGGTTGAAAGACAGTGGTTGGAGGGGCAATGTGACGTGGAGGAGGTGGCAGTGGAGGTGAGGCATGGAGGACGTGCAGAAGACATTTACTGCTGAATTCATGAAAAGGGCTGCAAGTAGAAGAGGCTAAATACAATTGCGAGGAGAGCAAGGAAGGAGTGAGTGGCATGTCTGCATATGAGTCGGGTGCAGAGAGTTGACCCACCGTCTCCCCGGGCGTAGCCTGGCCTGGGGACAGCCCAGCGTCTCCTTTGGAACCCTTAGACACAAATAGCATTGAGGTTAAGCTTGGGGGCATTTCCATGGTAACAGCCTGGAACAAAGATAATATGCTGTGATTATTTTGGGCATTCTGGAATGTTCCAAGCTGCTACTCAATAACATTTTCACGTGACGCAGTTTATCAATACCGAGTGGGACAGAACATTAACAGAGACATTATACAACCAGGTGTGAGTGTGATTAGCCATCCCAAGCGGTTTCAAATACCGGTTGGAATAGCCTCACTTCATATCACAAGTGGGAGTGTCCACCTGCTGGATAGATCAGACTACCAGCCTACCCAGTGGACTGTAGCAACTGGTAGGCTGATCTATTCACCATACATCTGGATGGACACTCCCACTTGTGATGTCAAGTGGGGCCATTCCAACCAGTTTTCGAAACGGACTGGAAATGCTAATCACGCTCACATCTGGTGCTATAATAGGAGTCCTTTTTTTATATAGGAGTTTTTTTTTTCCCACTCTACATGGCTGATCCACCTCATAGCAAATGGCTAACATACTGCTAATCAGACATAGTTCACAGTTCAGAACCTGAACATACCCATACAGGAATGCACATTCATGAATGGGCATTCCTAATAAAATAAAATAAAGTAAAAATGAAATGCATGGACTTGACTTGGAGTATCATTTTCATTACAGAGGGTAAACAGGGTAAACCAAGACAGAACCAAGACATGTATGCGGAAGACATTTCTCATTTGAAAACTATATTTCAACAATAGTTTGTGGGACAAAAATCTGTCTGTCACACCAGAACACAAGATGTGTGACTCCCAAAAGGAATGAAACACACGACGCGTTGAAGGGGTGACTCAATTATATAAGAACTGTGAAGCAATCACAGTCCATCACAATGCCCAAATGAGTTTCCGGAGGGTGGCTGGGCTCAGCCTTAGAGATAGGTTGAGGAGCTCAGACATCCGGAGGGAGCTCGGAGTAGAGACGCTGCTCCTCCCCGTCGAAAGAAGTCAGCTGAGGTGGTTCGGGCATCTGATAAGGATGCCTCCCGGGCGCCTCCCTTTAGAGGTTTTCCAGGCACGTCCGACTGGGAGGAGACCCCGAGGCAGACCCAGAACCCACTGGAGGGATTATATATTTCCTCTGTTCTGGAGATGCCTTGGTATCTCCCAGAAGGAGCTGGAGAGTGTTGCTGGGGAGAAGGAAGCCTGGGGGCCCTGCTTAGCCTGCTTCCACCGTGACGCGGGCCCAGATAATGGAATGACAGACCTCGTCTGAAAATGTATCTATCCTGGGTATTTCTGAAAATATGATGGCTTTCTTAAAACATTTCAAGTATAGTTTTCAAATATATATATATTCAAGTACAGTATAAGCACTTGGAGCGGATGCACAAAAAAGTTGAAACGCTCTGGAAAAAGATGTCTCCAGGCGGCCGCATGCTGCCACATAGCGCTCTCCTCATTGGGGACAAGTGAAAAAAGATGCTGCCACTCATAAAAAGACACGATGTGGAGACAGGCTCTACGTCAATTTGATGTCTTTTTGTGAATTAAGTGAATACAAGCAAGCGTGATGCCTCTTACACATCCTGCCAAAACATTGTCTCTCGCCAAGTGATTATCAGCATATTACCAGCTTGCGGTACAGACTTCACACGTCACATTTCTTCAAATGTGATTGATTGGCCAATCTGGCTTCCAGACAAGGGGCTCGGGGTAGACCTCACACAAGAAAAAATACAAACGCACCGCAATGTCAAAACAACAGGTTGAGCAACCTTCACCTATTTGAAGGGTGTCAACGGTGCAAGGCGTACACTCAGTGGTCTCCTTTAGGTCCAACACCCCATGTAGTCATAACATTTCATGTCACACTTGAAAGGTAAATCAGCAGAGCCTGGTTCAAACCGAGCACCGAGGACTCCAAACACACAAGTCTACTTATTGGACTCCACTGTGTTTCCACGCTGGGTTCCCATGCTGAGATTCTTCCGAACAGGATTTACTGGCGACATGTAGACTTAAGTAAGAAAAAGAGCCCATTCTCTGTATCTCTGGTTGTGCTTCTTCCGCTGGAGTAAGGGGGGTCTAAGAGTGACTCACCAACTCACTCATGACAATGTGTTTGTGTTTACACGCATGTGTGTTTGCATCCATGTTGTCGTACATTTACTCTCACACATGCGGCCTTCTGTGGCTGTGTCATCCACACAGGGTTTTTCGCACCAGCCGATCGGAATTGCTCAGCCAGCCTTGCTAAAGAGACCTTGCAAGGTCATAGGTCATACAGAGACACCTCTATCGCTCTCCCAGCTCTCTGGATGACTAATCAGAGAGGCAGACAGGACATTCCTCTGTTTATGAGTGTAGCAAGGCCGCCTACGCAATTATCATTCATAAAAAAGGCAAGAAAGAAATTCCATAGCAACCTGAGGCATAATAATCACAACCGCTTCCTACATCAGAGGAGACAGTGGGGGGTTCATTGTTGTTTTCAATTCTGCATTGACTGGAGGAACACTGCGGTTTTCAAAATGGCAGCTTCCCAGTGTCTGTGGGGGTACATGTGGGAACCACTGTATTCTTTATTCAGTGTGCCATCACAAAAGTACACATCTGCATCCATATTGCCATCTGTATTCTTAGTCACTGTGTCCTAACACAAGAACACATCTGGTGCTGTGTGGTGGTGGGGGCATACCAGCACTCAATAAATCCACAGGGTTCATCCTATTCCGAATTTTGATTTTTGAGGAACTTGGCTCACTAGAACAGAACCAGGCTCCATCTAACAATGGTGAACTAGGTTCCCTCTAACATTGGTGAACCAGGCTCCCTCAAAGAAGTGGTGAACCAGGCTCCATCTAACAATGGTGAACTAGGTTCCCTCTAACATTGGTGAACCAGGCTCCCTCAAACAGTGGTGAACCAGGCTCCATCTAACATTGGTGAACTAGGTTCCCTCTAACATTGGTGAACCAGGCTCCCTCAAACAGTGGTGAACCAGGATTTCTAACAGTGGTGAATCGGGCTGGGCGAGTAATCAAATGTTATTTTCAACTACAATAATAACCCGTCTTTCAACAATTGTGTGTGACGGAGCGTAGTTTATCTGTGATCTGTGAACTGCAGATTAATTGAAAAGTTTAACCATCACAGTGTGTTTTACTGCCGCTGTTACTAAATCTTGATGCAGTGAAACAGATGTTTACTGTGCTTTAGTCTGAAGCACAATGATTGTGTTAGGGAAGAGAAAAATTGTGAAATCCTGTAGGCTATGAATTCATTTTCAGTGGTGTAGGCTAAATGAGAAAGTGGGCAAGCTTGTCATCATTAAAACAGATAAGATTGTGATGTTTTTCTGCGTATCGCCTTCCCTGCGATACGCAGCTCCACTTGGTGCAGCTCCAGGCTTTTTGCCGTCTGTGGTGTGATGTGTAGCCAATTAGGTGCTGTGGGCCAAATACTGAGCCAGATTACAGAGTGGTGACTATAGACATAGAGGCTACTGCATCAGATTCAAAGTAGCACTTTTTTAAATTATCGCAAAAGTTCAATAAATGCATGATGTTTCCAAAGTCAATGAGTTATTGTGTTAGATAATTGTGATCTCAATATTGACCAAAAATTATGATTTTTGCCATAATCGAGCAGCCCTAGTGCTGAACCAAGCTCCCTCTAACATTAATGAACCAGGCTCCCTCTAACATTAATGAACCAGTCTCTCTCTAACAGTGGGAAACTAGGCTCCCTCTAACATTAATGAACCAGTCTCTCTCCAACAGTGGGGAACCAGTCTCCCTCTGACATTAATGAACCAGGCTCTCTCTAATGAACCAGGCTCCCTCTAATAGTGGTGAAGCCACCTGTAGAAGTCATGTAGGTTACCGGTTTCCTTGCTTTGTGTGTGCTGTGTGACGTGCATGCCAACATTTGGACCAACCCTGGCGGTGTTGAGCTCACATCAGTCTTTAATGATCCCCATACAGGGGGTGGAGGGTGTTGTCACAGCAGCAGTGAAGTAACAGACTTTCACCCAAATAGCGTGCTTTTTTTTGGGTTGTTGTTTGTCCAAAGATGATTCTTCACACCAATGGTGTACTCTGTGATACGAAGGTATGGGCCATATACCCAGTTTACCCACTATAAAAGCTCCAGGATTTCCTGTGCGAGGATATATTATATAGGTTATAATTTTGCACTTCAGCCTTTTGTTTTCTCAAATACCTGGTCAATAGATGTGCACTAGTGACAACTGGCAACTGTAAAAAAAAAGATTTACACACAGGTACCCCCTGTGTGTAAATCTCCCTGGCTGTAAATATCCTTGGCTGTTAAAATCCTATGTTGAGTCTTGCCCTCAATTATGTCCGAATGCATGTACTATATGCGACAGTGAGCATACTGATGCTTATTGGGTGTCTGAATTCTTCAAAGAAGCTTCTAAGAGCTCCTCTAAAAAAAACACTGGACCTCCATTTGAGGCTTTAAATAATGAGATGCAGATACCTCCAGCCCCCAGCCTGTTCACACATGCTGCCTGGAGCCATTGAGCCTTCCACCCTCCCAGCCATTAAAGCCTTCTTCTCAGTGGGATGAGGAACGTTCTTAAGAGAATAGGAAACCATTGTTGATCTTTTTTGCAGTTTTCTTTCTTTAGATCCTCTTGAGTCATACATTGTGACTCATTTGCACATGTGCAGATTTACTTGATACATGCCTGTATAAAGACAATAAAAACCATACCAAACAGATATTTTCATCTAGGATGAAACACTTGCTAAGTAATACCTGGTCATGCAAAGCAAATGTTTTCCAGTCAAAAGTGCTGAGCCATTAGACCATCCATGAAGCTACAAACACTACCCTTTCCTATTCCTTTATGGATAGGTGTAACCAGCAATGTTCAAATAGTTGGTGCCTGGTTTTAGCAGCCTCAACTGGCCCGAGTTACAGTCTGGGGATGGGTGAAGCTGCATTGACTAATCAAGGTGGTTGGTTTATGGCTGGTTTAACAGGTTAAACAGGTGTGTGGCAGGAGCTCTTGCCACACTGGCACCTAATGTGGAGCCTCAGAGAGACAGGAAAGGGACACAGAAGGGGAGGATGCTCAGGGACACTCTGGAGTCACCAGCCACCTGCAGCAAATATTTCATCCACAGCAGCGATGGTTGCTGGTGGGGCCAATGGAGGACAGGGGCGGCCCCATGGCCCCATGCTCTGGGCCCTCCGAGTTCTGGGCCCTCCGAAGGGCCCGGCAACAGCCCATATCCAGCGACACCTCTGTCAGACAAGGCAGCAGCCTGGGCCTCCAGGATGGATGGGAGGGGTTGGCTGGCCAAACTCTGAAGGTGTAGGGACAATGGGGTTGGGGGTTGTTTTTCAATTTAAGACTGGCAACCCAGTAAAGTGTCAGCTTGTTCAGCTATGGTAACCGTGTGTGACTCCAGTTTATTGGTGAGGTTTTTGGATGGGGGGAGAGAAGGTTCCACTGGGTATTCTCCTCAGCCTCATTTTGATGTTGGGGGTATGTGGAGCGTGTGTGGCTGACAGCATGGGGTCAGTGTCAGGAATCCTGCCTGAGCGGTGTCATATGTTGTGTTTATTTCTGTTGTGTTTACACATATTTTTGTTTTGTTTTTGTCAAGCAATGCACCTTCTGTTTGCTCCACCCCTCACCTGTGGTCTATTAGCACTTGATCACTGCCTCATTTGTTTTCATCCAATCATGTTGTGGGAATGTGTGGTGTGTGTCGTTGGTGGCTGGCTTGCTTAATTGGCCTTACATGGCCCAGTTAGAGAAGGGGGGGGGGTTGCTCAATTCCCGTGAGCTGGAATGAGCTAAATCCATGAAACTTGGCCCAATAACTGGGCCCAAGACACATGCGCCTAATCGGCCAGATGGTGACACTGTAATTAAGTCCCAAAAGTGCAGTTTTGGACAGGCCATGCCCCTCTTACAGTAACTGTCTGCTTATAGGAATAACCCATCTGACTCTCTTGCCAAAGTTTTTCTGTCCATCATAGACACATTTGGATTCAAACAGCATGTCCAGCAGCCTGCCCACACCGGTGGAAACACGTTGGAACTTGTCCTGACCCGTGGAGTTGAAATTACAGATTAATTTTCCTTATCCTTTCCTTATACCTCAGCTCTCTTTGATCACTGTCTGCTTACGTTCCAGGTGGTGGTATCTTGACCAAGGGATGACCGCCAGCCTACCTATAGCGGCCGTCGTATCATCCCCGCAACGACCACAGCCATGGCAGATAAGTAACCCCTGTTACTTCCTCCTCTTGCTGACTTCAGGGGTTCTGTGGACAGACTCACCGATGTGTTTAACACAAATTGACTCCTCCCTCTCAGCGAGCAACTTGCTGGAGGTTTTCGAGCATAAGATAGAATCAATTAGAAAAGACATTGATGCCTCTTCTACCACTCATCCTGATCATTCGACAGGTGTGGCGCCACGTATCCTCCCTGAAACTACCTTCCAGCAGTTCAGCATAATCTCGCTGGATGACCTCGACAAGCTAACACAGGCATCTAAACAGACTACCTGTATGCTGGACCCTGTCCCTACCAAGGTTCTCAAAGAACTCTTACCAACGATTGGAACAGACATGCTCAATATCATGAACTTGTCGCTGTCACTGGAACAGTTCCCCCTAGCTCCAAGTGTGCTGTAGTAAAACCTCTACTCAAGAAGCATGCCCTAGACCCCGATTTCATTCCCTCGATCATTCATTTTATGTGGTGAGTGCTAGGGTTGGCAGAGGGAAGCAGACTGGGAGTCATTCTAAGACGTGACAGGAATCTAACAAATGCAGAAACCCACGTAAAACTAAAGCAATGTGTCACATTTAAATTGGGCATTTCAACAACAAACGGTGGAAGTCACCCTTCATCTGACCAAACTATTATCGTCCAACTATCAGAAACAGACATCAGTTGTTTTTGATTGAAGGGGACTGTGTATGTGTGTGTGTGTGTATGTGCATGTGTACAATTGTGCGTTACATGTGTATGTTTTGTTGGAGCCTGTGTATTCACGTCCCAGATTGAAGGTGTACATTGGATCAGTCCCCTGTGTGTGTGTGTGTGTGTGTAAGTGAAGTCTCTTACGACTCTTAGTAGCTACTGACCCATCTCTAACCTTCCTTTCCTTTCTAAAGTACTGGAAAGAATCGTAGCTAGCCAGATCATCAATAACCTGACAGCAAATAATTAATTTGAACCCTTTCAGTCTGGGTTCAGGACCTTATACTCCACTGAAGTCCACTGTGTCCACTGTGTGCAGGGTCGGTCCTTGGTCCACTGCTCTTTGCAATCTACAATCTCCCTCTTGGCGATATTATTCACAACTATGAAATTAACTTTCACTGCTATGCCGACGACTGTCTACATTCCAATTGGATCAAAAGACTCCCCTGAGTCGAACACAACTTGAAAACGTCACACTGTGCCTTGAGAGATCTACTATTTCCTAAAGCCCATGTGTCAAGAATCTTGGTGTTAAGTTGGACCTTATGCTTTCTTTTCATCAACACGTGAAAATTATTATCAGAACTGCATTCTTTCATCTTAGAGATATAGCTGAGATTAGACCAATGTTATGAAACGTTCTCGTATCAAGCGCCATATATGTGGAGGCTGACTCTGCCGACATATTTAAAGCATATTTAAAACCCACCTATTTACCCTTGCGTTTGGCTGCTAGGAGTGTCCCTGAGTGCTCCAATTACAGCTAAATCAATCACGCCATCAGCGCTAGCCTATCCTGGCTGCCGATATTAGGGTAGAGGTTGCCTATATTTTCCCTATGCTCCATATAACCATCATGTCTCAAATTTTTAGGGTGTTGATGTGATCATGGCTGGTCTCCTGGCCACCCCACCTGACGACTACCAGCTTGCTCTCCAGCCAGCACCCCATCACAATATTACTAATCTATTACCATCTGTACTTGTTTAGAATTATTTAGAATTATTATGCTTTGTTACTCCTTTTCTTATGCCTGTATGACACCCATTGCACTCCGATTTCTTCCTTGTTATTTAAGGGAGTCATTTCTTGCCGAGTCATTTCTTGCCCTTAGGGGGGCTTGGACTATGATCACTTGGCCCATAATATGGCCCTTTGAGACTGTAACTGTGATTAAGGGTTATACAAATACAATTGACTTGACTTGACTCAGATTTACTTGAAATTTGACACACAAGTCCAGCCTAAGGTGCTCTACAAAACAGCCTCAAGAACTACTAAAGTCTGCCTGACAAAGTCAACAACAGTTAGGCCAATCATCAGGATATGGATATGTCCACATAATTACCTGGAACATACCCTGAAAGTTTCATTGAAATCGACCAATAGGGCGGTGCTACAAATGCGAAATAATTAACAAAAGACAAATCAGACTATAAATCTAAAATTGTTTGTCCAATCATGACAAAACTTGCAGGATATGTTTCATAACAATGTTCAACCAAGTGTGTAACATTATTCAATAGGAGGCACCATCAGGTCCAAACATGTGCGTGGGCCTGGTGCAAATTTGTCCAAACATCACTAAACTTGATGGAAATATGTAATTAAGCTGTTGAAGTGTGGTGCAAATAGTGCCATAAATCAATGAGTTTGTCCAATCATCACAAAACATAGATATAGACAGTTCAACATCGATATTTATGTTGAACTGGGTCATTTATGTTGAACTTATCTTAAAATGGCCAATAAGGGGCGCCACAAATCTTTTCCATATGTGCATACGGTATCGTATTTTTCGGAGGCTTTTATTTTTGTTTGTTTTTTTGTTGAGAATGGAAAAGGACGATAGCATCGTCTTGTATCCCCCTTGGCCAGCAAAGAACACAAACTCAACCAGCACTGATAAACTAAACAAGAATCCACGAAACCAAGAGGTGACGAGCAGGAAATGTGTAGTCTCCCCGCAGAAGTTCAGTCTGAGCATTGTCCAACGTCTGGATCTAAGATCACATTCCAGTCAACAGAATGGGCATATCTCGCTCTCTAAAATAGCTCTGGCATGCCCTACCAGTTAAGATGGGAGAATTAAATATAGATTAAAACCTATTGTAACCCAAAACAGCTATAATGTGATATACTGTACAATTGCTTACCATGATTCATTGGTACTTTATGGACTTTATGGATAATATGTTGATGAATGTTGCAGGTGCAACACAAGCTCTAACAGGCAATTATATAAAAAAAACCATAACATAGAATTTGTTTACTTTCAATTATTTAGAAAACCCTAACATAAGAATCCCTAACTGGCAATTATTTAGAAAACCCTAACATAAGAATACTTATCTGGCAATGATATAGAAAACCCTCACATAAGAATCCTTAACTGGCAATTATATAGTAAACCCTCACATAAGAATCCTTAACTGCACACTGAACATATAAGCTGGCCTTTAATAGAGTCCTGAAACCAAAAGAAGCAGGTGTGTCCGATCATTTGAGGAATGGTGCTGCTAATAAATTACAAAATCATACAATTGTGTCTGTGTGTGTCTAAGTGTGTCTGTGTGTGTCTGTGTGCGCGTGCGTTATCATACATGTACGTGACCATACATGCTCACATGCATCTGTCAAGAAAGTGTATGTTCAGCACCAGTTGCATTTTTGTTCCACTGCCATCCTGTAAACACATGTGC
>OMOU01091187.1:0-11399 GCA_900312585.1 Malacocephalus occidentalis
AGAGAGGAAAGAGAGAAGGGGTAATGAGGGAGGAAATGGGATATGTATATTAAGATATAAAATGTTTTCTGGAATCGTCAGGGAGACCACCCCTGTCCTCCAGGGACCAGGAGGAAGACAGCGGTGATGCAGGGTGCTGCTGTGCGGTGCATTGCCATTAGATTGGGTTATGACATTAGGCTGTCGTGTCATGAGTTCACGACACACAATGAGTCCTACACATACAGTCCTTGAGTCCTTTAGTTCATTTGAGGCTTTTTTGGGCGAGTGAGCTAAAAGTTCATGGGAGCTTTCAGAGTTTTGCGTTGTCATCCAGTCTCATCGCACATCACCTCTTTTTCTTTTCTTTACTCTTCAATGAAAATACATGAATGAATACTGACTCAGTTAATAGTTATTTTGTTCCTAGGATCCAGTCAAATCCATGTTTAAAAACTGAAATAAACCTTGAATAAATATAGCTTTTTTGCTTTATTTCATAATCATCCGTCTGCCAATGAGAAGGTGATATGAATTTAACTGGAACTTGCTGTATCAAGCGAATCTCTGATGTTAGCATTTTATTACACTTCCACCTGTCTGGACAAATGCATTAGAGTTCCGATATGCACCAGAAATACATTTGGCATTCAACCCGTATTAAGGACATATTGGACGATAAGGATGTGGGTGTCTTGGGCTTTGAGCCAAAATCAAGTGCCTCACAGAAAATGACTTTCATTTGTGTGAGTCTATAGGGAGGGACTCCAGTCTGGGGCTCTGGTAGTCTCGCCCTTGACTGTACAAGTGACACATACTCACACTTACTGTAGTGCACTACACTGTGCTGCACACACACACACACACACTGCCAAACTTTAAGGACTCTGTTATTTTGAGATCAAGTGAGAAGTCTCTTACTTACTGACGCACACACCCACACACACAAAAATGCATGCGAGCGCACACATACACACACACACAGGTATACTGTGTGAAAGATCTTATGTCAGCGTTCAAGCCTCAGACACCATGTGTTTAGTGTTCCGATTCACTGATAAATAACATATAAATAACATATAAATAAATAACATATATTGAGTTTTTCATGTCGTTATTTTCTCACTGCTTTCGACACCTGCTGGCAGAATATAAGAAAGTACATTTTAGTTTTTAAAAAAGCTGGTTTTCAAAATAGAGTATTGATATAAAAGGATCTCTAATGAATGAAGTATATTTCTTGGTTTGATGAGAAACCACATAAAACAAATAATGATTTAATATTTAATATAACAGCTTGAAAATACATGTACGGTGCACTAACGTTAAGCTTACTGTTTACAGTGAATCTGTGCTATGGCATCGTCACATTTATAAGCTATCGATACATGCTAAAGTTGCTAAAGTTAGCATTAACAGCAGTTCTCTGCTCAGTTCAGGATTAAACTTCTTTCCTTTACTTGCCAACAACTGTCTCCAGCAAAGGAAATCAACGCCGGCTCTAACTCTTGCTTTGATTCTATTTCTATATGGTGTCTCCTCAACTAGGATCGTCAACATTTGTCATGGTCAGGCCATCAGCCATCGTCGACTAATCGTCAAATCAACATAAAAATAATGCCATGGTTTAAATGCTTGAAAATAATCCATTGGCTTTTGTCTATAGGCCTCTGCACAATATGAAGACAATGTCATGTCAATCCCCCACAAAAAGCATTGTACAGCTTACAGGGTCTTCCTTCTCGTAGCTAACCAATGATGTGGTATCACTTATTCAGCGCCCCCATCCTCCCAATGTATTATCCCGCTGTTACACATGCATTACACTCTGAAATGATGTCTTTCTATCGAAGATTCCCCCTCATTGTTATCGTTTATCTTCTTCGTTCTTTGAACGTGCTTTCTTGTCGAGAGCGGCAGCCAAGCGTGTTAGCCTTCGTTGGGTTTACTGTGTAATTCACTGACCTGTCTTTAAATGGTCTGACCGGGGGGCAACATGATTGACAGGAGGTTCTCTTGTTGGACAGAGGGCAGACTGGAACAGCAATCGCCTCTTAAGGTACACAGTGATACTACGAGAAGGTACAGGCTAACTGGGCTAGCTGCTAACTGGAGTCTCAGAAAGACAATACAGTCTTTGACATAACATGAAAACTGTTATTTCTTCACATTTTGTTGATAATTGTAGTTTGTTGTTTTGTTTTAAATAATAATCATCTTGCATGTTACACCTTTGAGAATATGCCAAAATCTGTCCACAAAGGTGGTCATGGCACTCATAGTGTTGTATGTGCCAAATCAAAGACCACCAGTAGAACCCATAGAAGCTATGCTTGTGATTCATTTGACCATAATACACAATCCATCAGAGGAAGTCACACCACATGCATCGTGCCTCCCGTACATACAAATGTCCTTCTAGGATGCAATAAATGCATGATGCAAAAAATGCAAAATCCCTGATTCATGGCCCACGTGTCTGCAGAGGCATGGTGTGGTACTGCAGCCCGGTCGCATCAAGGAAACTCCGCCCCCAACTGGGGCCTCTCATTGCCTCTGCCCAATTAAGGGCCACTTAAGAACGCATGAAGACCGAGATGAAAGCCACTGAGAACAAAGGCCAGGCAGACTGGCCTGGGCGATAGGACGGTCCGGCGGGCCAGTCTCAGGCTAAGCGGCCTCTGGCAACCCTCTTTGAACATGGTTTGAAAGCGATGGATTTTATTTGTGGACTTTTATTGGTAGTGGGGAATTATGACCTCGCCTTTTGTTCCCCTCCCCTTTCTCTGTGTGGGAATACATTCTAAGGTTGTTATGATGTCACCCTGGTTTCTGTCTGCTTTATTCCAACTGGTCCACCAACTACACTGTCTCACAAGGCGGGCTGCCAATATATATATATATATACTGTATATATATGTACTGTATATATATATATATATACAATATATATATATATATATATATATATATATAGTCGACCTCCGAGCAATTGCTCTACCTGTGTGTGTGTGTGTATCTTTTTGTTCAGCTTTGGACAATGTTCCTGACAGAAGAGGTTTTGCCGGTGGGCGCTGCGCCAGACCAAGATAGCCGTAGGTCTGTGGCCTCGCTCTGCTCGGCGAGGCTCACATGCTCTGCCTCTTACACCTGCATTTCATCACATCATTGCCTACCAGTATAAGAACCCTGGCTTTCCATCCACTCATCGCCAGATCCTTGTTTGTACAATGCAGTCAGTTACGTGGTTGGTTTATAAGTATTAGTCTAAGGTTCTCGTTTTCCTGTGATGAACCCCTCTCCCCTGTCCAGATCCTGTCTCCATTCCCTGAACCCCCCCCCAGCCTGCCGGCCTGCTACCTCCTCCCTGTCCTGCCTGTCTGTCTGTCCTCCTGGTCCCTGCCTGTCCTCCAGTTACCCTGTCCTTTTTGCTCCGATCATCCATGCCGGCGTCCGGCCCCATTTCCCCCTGTTTACCATCCTGTCGTGCTTGTCTAATGATCCGTCTCCAGTAAACCCGGTTTCCATCTGCCTTCATCTCCGTGTCTCTGTCTGCACTTGGGTCCTGATCGTAACAGGTTTAACTCATGTGTCTAAAAACGGAGGCATGCCGACACATTCATGAATGAACTGGTGTATATTCTTAGAGCCCCCTCCTTCCCTCACTCCCTTGAAGCCATTGTATGCAGCTCACCTTGCTTCATTGACAAAACACACAAGCACACACATACACACACACACACATACACATATGCACGGTTGAATACATGGATGGTCTCTCGCCGTGAAAGAGGGGCAACAGTGATCCGTGTGGCGTCGGAAAACTCTGTGTTGGAGTGGCTGCGATGTAAATATCTCCTCCGATAGAAACAACGATCACTTCTTCACATTCCACCGTGTTTGTGTGCCTGTGTTTCATCAGCCAGCTTTTGGCATGTGTGGCACTGAGGTCCGCACTTAGTGTCACAGAGAAAACAGAAAGAAATGAACACAGAGACAGGTCATGGGACAAAATGAGGCCACACATGCACACACACACACACACCCACACACACCACCCGAACGGGACTCACTGGTGCAGGCGTCCTCCGGCTTGTCCACATCGCCGCGGTAATAGCCGTTGCGACAGCCGCAGAGGGTGGCGGCCTCGGCAGTGGATAGGCTGTGGGGGGGGCACTGCTGGCACAGCCCCGCCCCCTGGAAGGACTTGAAGGTGCCCTGAGGGCAAGCTGTGAAGACAGTGAGGACACAACCAGGATCAGCGCCAACACTCCAGCAACCCCAACGCCGCCAAGGACAAGCTGCTGTTTGTTTGGAACAAAGCACAACAAAAACAATGGCGGCAGGATGGTTACCTCGGAGTCGTTTTTATTCTTTTCATTTATCGTTTTAGTTTATTTTTACATCCACGAGCAATTTGTCCCGGGGATTCTTTTGTGCTGCGTGATGGAGAAAGTGATGTTGATATTCAAAGTTTAGCTGTGCTAAACCTATTTCTTGATCATAGATTTAGAGTTTGAGGTTTTCTTCTGACACAAAGGGAAAAATAATTATCAGATTACTGAACCTATGTCCAATTAAAAAGTCACAAAAGCAGAAACAGCCGTTGACACTTTTTTGGTAGCATAAATAGACTTTTTAGTTATTTTAAGAGTGTGTCATCAAATGATCACTTACAAAGACACTGACAATCCTGAACTAATACTGATGCTGGTTGGAACATTTCAACAATGCCTATGAATGCGCATAATAAAATCTTTCTTTTATATCAAATAAAAGACCATTTAAAGGTACTGTAATAGTTTTTGCCTGACGGAAACATGGCTGTCCCCGCTGGTGTCGGATCGAGTCATTTGTCCGTCTGAAGAGTCTGGTACATCCAAGGGTGGAGGGGTTTGCTTCATGACCAACAATATGTGGTGCAACCCGAAGAATATTAAGACTCTTTCTCCCTCCTGCTCGCTTACACACTAAAGGGGATTAATGGGACTGCTGTGGAGAGGGTGAGCAGCTTCAGGTACCCGGGAGTCTGACTTGGACTACACACCTCTACCACCTTTTAGAGTCTCCCAGATGATCCTTCAGACCTTCTATGCTGGTGCAGTGGAGAGCAACCTGACAGGAAGCATCACGCTCAGGTTCAGCAACAGCTCCTCTCAGGACAGGAGGGCTCTGCAGAGGGTAGTGTGTTCGGCTGAACTATTGGCACTACACTCCCCACTCTGCAGGACCTGTCCTCCAGGAGGTGTCCAACCAGAGCCTGTAGGATCATGAAGGATCCTCACCACCCCAACAACAACCTGTTCCAACTGCTGCGGTCAGGCAAGCTCCTCCACAGTCACACTGCTAGAACAGACAGACTAAAACGGAGTTTCCTTCTGCATGCCATCAGGACTGTGAACTCTGACCTCACCAGCTCCCCCCACTGCCCCTCCCATGCACACACTCACACACACATAGTTAGTACACAGTGCATGCACTCACATAGTTCTACTCTAATACTACAAGAACAGCAAGGCAATATAAAAAAACGTTTTTATATTGCCTTGCTGTTTACATGCATAGTTGTTTATATGGCTTTATATGCTTATTTGGTTACATTTCTTATTCCTAAAAAAAACAACTTAAAGACTAAAAATGTCAAGACTGTAAATAGTGTGGATATTCTGATTGCGATCCCTCCAATTTGTGATATTTGTTCATTTCACTGCACATCCCATATGTGTATGTGACAATTAAACTTGAATCTTGAATCGTATTCCAATGTATTCATGTTGATTTAACCTGTCATGAAAAGAGATATATTCTTCTTCATGTTTTTCAGCAACAGGAACCACTTGAGATCCCAGCCGCTCCACATATCCCCCATAATGCTCGGCACTTTATTTTGTGTTCAATGCAGTTACTCACATTTCAGTGCTGCCCAGTAGTTGATTGCTCAGGGCTCCAATTGGGAGTGATGTGCCTTTTTGTCAAGAACACCTTCACTGTGATTATTGATGAGTTCTGCAGATGGTTGCTCATTCATGAATCTCATCCCATGTCATGTTTGAGCAGTGGAAACAGATCCAAACTCAACTCCTCATTATCACCAACCCCATCACTGCCATTGTGCAATTTCCTTATTTTAATTTAGTAAATGGGAATTTCCCCCCCTCCTCTTTCAAAAGCAAGAACTACAAAAGCTTTGAAACAAACTAGATGCAGACGATGCTAAAACAAAAAAATATATAACCCATGGTCTTCTATCTGGATTTGAAACCTGATTGTCCCACATTGTACTTCAGTGAGTACATGGAGCCACAAGCTAACACAATAAGGGGCGGGGCTTACGGGAGGATGGGGCGGGGTCTCAGAGAACATATGGACTAATGTTGCAGTATGTGTGTTGTCCTGTATTTTTTGGTATATTCTTTGTATGTATGATATAGCGTGTGTTAATTTCACTTGCTGGGCGAGCTGGGGGAAGAAGAGAAAAAGAGAGGAAAGAGAGAAGGGAGAAAACTGCGACTGAGAGCCCTAAAATATAAATGTCAACGTTTTCAAGGCAGGCAAGGTTGTTGACTATGAGAAACGTGTTCCTTCCTTCCTTCCTTGATGTTGTTATCAGAAGAAACACTCACTCCTAAACGTCACTTAGTGTGCTTCTGTCAGATAGCTCAAATCCTCTCTTCAGCTTCAGTTCAAAATGCAGATATAAACTCATTTTAAATGTAAAAAAAGCTAATGATTTGATACATTTAATTCTCATGGGGAAATCAGTTTAATTATTATTTGATGATATGGTAATGTGTAATTTATTACCACCATTGCAATCATAATTGCTGCCTCAACATCTCTCTCTCTCTAACTGAGTCTCTCTCTCTCTCTCCATCTCTCTCTTTCTGTGTCTTGAGTATAAATTGCCAGCATTTCTATTGCATGTTACACCTCCTCAGACAGTGTGAGTGCCTTGAAATGTTGTATGTGTGTTTCACTCTGTGTGCGTGTGTGTGTGTGCCTTGAATAGACTGATAGATTTGACTTGCCAAGGTCATTTATTCAACAATCATACTTGTACACATGAGGTGTGTCACCATGGCAACAATTCTCTCTCTCTCTCTATCTCTCCCCCTCTCTCTATTTCTATGGCTATCTTTCTATATGTCCTTCTATCTTTCCTGTCCAGCTGTCAGGAACAATTCCCAACCTCTCATTGCTGCATGTGGAGAACATACTGTAATATCTGCACGTCGTGGGCCGCATTTTAAGTGAGGACCGTTACAGCAGTCGTTACGACCCTCCATCGTAACGACAGCTGTTGAACCTCGACCCTCGATCATTGTCAGAAGTGGCCGGCGAGTCACAAATAAAGAAGTCAAGAAAAGGAGGTTAGGTGACGGAATGGGGAAGTGATGGAAAAATGGTAACTGGAAACCACAACAACAACAACAACAAGGCAAGTGACTCGACATAAAATGTGGGTTCGGTGAAAAGAAATGTGGTAACATCAAACGTGGCAGCGTCCTCGTCTTACGTGAGGATGCATTCCGCACACTCACTGCGCTGAGAACACTGGGACCGGCTGACGTCTCATTGGACGGCCCAGGAGGTCCGCTACCGTGTCTCGGCAGTCGCGGGAGCCAGTAGCCTCCTGCTCCAGGCGTCTCACGGAAGCCGAAACACGCTACGCCCAGACAGAGAAAGAGTGTCTGGCTGGCATGTGGGCCCGGGAGGAGTTTGACAATTATCTACGCGGCTTGGATCAGTTCAGCCTGGAGACCGACCACAAGGCATTACTGCTGCTTGTCAGCAACCAAACGACAGCGAGACTTCAAACACACCGCGTCTAGTCCTCACCGTCCTCAGGGAAACGGTGGTATGGACAGAGCAGTACAGACCGCCGAGAGAATCCTCCGGCAGGAAGATACACTCATAGACCCATAAAAAATCCACCTTTTGGCATTTTGGGAATGGATATTGACTCGTGCTTATTAGTATTTTGCGTTATTTGAGAAATTGCATACTGAGATTTATTTTGAAAAAGTAAAGTGCTATTTGAGTTGTTTGTCACTTTGTTGGTTGCAGGATATAGCCTACCTGTGTTAACAGGAGATGATAAGTTAACCTGAATGTATAGGACACTTTCGGTTTGAAGAGAAGACCAAATGAGCATGTTGGAATATTGTTTATTATTATGGTGCTGTTATTATTTCTGTTTACATGCACTTTGCAGTCATTTAAAACCACTACAAAAGGGGGGAGATGTCATATATGCATGTCCTGTAGTGGGCAGCATGCAAAGTTATGACTGGTACAGCAGACTGGAGACCCGCCTTGTGTCGTGAACCTTGACCCTCGACCATTCTACAGATACATAGGTGGATAGATAGACAGAGAGAGAGAGAACGGGAGAGAGATAGAGAGAGAGAGAGAGAGCGGAGAGAGAGAGAGCGAGGAGGAGAGAGAGAGAGAGAGAGCGGGAGAGAGAGAGTGCGCGTGAGAGAGAGATATAAGTAGGGAATGAGAGAGAGAGTAAGGAGAGAGAGAGAGAGAGACAGCGAAAGTGAGGGGAAGAGAAAGAGAAACACAGACATTTAGATATGTAGATATGTAGATATATAGATATATAGATGGATAGACCATTTGAAAGGTGAGAGGACTACAAAGAATATTGCATATTATATTACATAAAAGACATAAAACCACTGCAGAAACACATCCCATGTGCTTCAGCAGTGGTGGGGAGCCATCCACCAATCAGATCTTCTCCTGGCTTGGGCCTCTGATTAATTATTAAAAACAAGCAAGTCCTCGTGTACTTAGGTGCATAGGGCTGTGTAGGTGTGGAGAGAGAGAGAGAGAGAGAGAGAGAGAGAGAGCGTGAGTGTGTGTGTGTGTGTGTGTGTATATATTCAAGAGAGCAGTGAGTAGTGTTGCCTCACAGCATGGGGTCTATTTTTTCATTTTTAGTCTGCAAGTGAAGGTGAAGTTGGGTCTGAACATTCCATCATTTCACAGTCAATCTCTGCAATAGCTCATAAAATGTGTTTGCTTTTAAAGGTCATTGTAAAGGTCCCTCAGGTACGTAAGGAATAACCATTATGGAACTGCAAGACAAACAAAGAATCAGTTAAGATGCGAATAGAATTATTATTATCATTTGTATTTATATACCGCTTTTCAAGACACCCAAGGCGCTTTAATATGCAGTATTTTTTAGTATTGCACCAGTGAAAATGATGGATTCAACCCATAACCGTATCTAGTCTGTAGTGAACACGGGCATATGCCCCATCCTTTCACCAAAATATAATATGTATATGTATTCAATATTTAGATGAAATTATAATGTAGAGTAGCGAATCGCAGTTTGCGGATGAGGGGGATTTTGATAAGTGGGTATACTTATCACCTATGAGTATAGGTGTGCATCTGGAACAAATTCAGATTCATTTCTTAACCTTTGCACCGTTGTCTGAGGACAGCGGTGGAAATGCAGGAAAGTAGTTCCTGGGACTAAAAATGGGAACTTTTGGCAGAAACAGCTGACTTGCAAATTCCTCATTGTGGGTCCAGAGGAAGAGGTCACTGGGTTAGCATTTGCTGCTTCCATTGACACTTTGAAGAGTTGCATATTCCATTGAGTGCCAGTAACAACACAACAGTTGGTCTACAAAGACAGAGATCATTTGGCACCATTTTCAGTGCTGTGATATAAACCGGCTTTGATGCGTTGTTGGCGCAGTCACATTATCAGCTGTTCAGCTACTTTTCTGCCTTGGTAGTCTAAGCAGAGGGTAGTGACAGAACACATAAAAAATCTATGAAAAGTCATTAAAAGTGCATACTCCACATGAACGGGATCGGAGCTAATGTATCGCTCCAAGTCAATGGAAGCAGTAAACTGAAACCAGATGCTCACCTGGCAAACTCTCCTTCTGGATGCACAATGATGGGATTGGAATTGAATGACTCAGAAATTCACAGGTATCGCGACGCATCCTTTGAAATCATCGGTTGAGTGCAGAAACAACATTATCTCGTCACACATGACACGCTATATATCATCATCATTGTCTGGGGTTTTGGGTTCCCAAATCTCTGCTGGCTGTTATTTGTAATGCAAGGAAGTTGGGAGCTAGCCATTTATCTTGTGCTTCTGTGCTGCGTCCCCCGGGTTGGGCTAATGACCAGGACCTTTTCAGAGTGAAGGATGCTCACCCACCTGAGATACAGCAGATGCCCGTGTCTGCACTGACTGGACGCTCCCTTTCTCCCTCTCTATCAACGTCTCACTCTCTCTCTCCCTGGATGTCTCTGTCAGGGCAGGAACGGAAGCTGCACAGGCGAGTGCTTGAGGCTGGTATTTTCCGTCGCTTCCGTGGTGCTCTGTGGTGAGGCATTGTCACGTTGCTTGTGTCGGGCGTTGCTGCAGCCACGCGGTATTCTATATGTTACTTGTGTCGGGCGGTTCTGCAGCCCGCATTGCACAAAGCTAATCCCAGCTCAGGTGTCTGTGGAGTTTGGTTAGTGATGAGTGGACATTCCTATTCCGGTTCCAAATGATAAATTCATCCTCGGTCAGCATTATGGAAACTCGGTCCCAAAGGGTTGCTGCATTCTTTAGTCCGATTGTACGTTGAGAAATGGTGGACGGAGCGCAGGGGTATAGAGTATATTTTAGTTTGGTGTGTTCAGGTGTATTGTTACATACGCCCACATTTGAAATTGTGCAAACATGACCTCACATTTGCTGGAAGTATAAGCTGCATATTTGCTCAATCCAACTCTCCAACATCCTAGCTTCCCTTCCAGATGACACAACAGTGAGTGGTGAAAAGCCTCTTCATCTCTTCGGACAGCAGATCTTAACTCCCTTGTTGAGGACTATTCAGAGTCACCCGACCTCAAGCCAAAAGTAACGCTACTGTTATATTTGGGCCTCATTCCAGAGCAAGCAATGGGAGATTTGGAGCACAGAGAAATATATTTGGCAAGCACACAATGAAGAGAGACCATACACAACAATACTCTGATTTGAGCAAATATTTTCTCAATAAATGCATTTGCGTGTTTGCCACGGCCTATGTGAACATTTGACTCATATGCCCTCTCACAAATGTAACACACTAGTTCACACTGCCTCTCTCAACCTCTCAACTCAGCGGGGAGTACTGCATTCACTCAGCCTGGTGGTGTCTTTTATGGTGGATTTTTGATTTCTAGCTCCCGCACACAACAGAATCACATTTGGTAGGCATTCTCTCACATTTTAGACCTGCCAGACATTTTGTTTTTACCTCAGGCCAGTACCAGGTGTCTGACACACCATTCTCCGCTATCCCTCCACAGATCACTGCGGCCCGACTCTACAGCGAATCATCCTCCGCTCTCTGTGATTCATCCAGCCATTGTAGGTTCAACCTTTTTTCATCTTC
>OMOU01091188.1:0-10659 GCA_900312585.1 Malacocephalus occidentalis
AGTTGTTGCCTCAAGCGAATGAGTTCAAATATCTCTGGGTCACGAGTGAGGGTAAAATGGAGCGGGAGTTGGACAGACGGATTGGTGCGGCGTCTGCAGTAATGCAGGCGCTGTACCGGTCCGTCGTGGTGAAGAAGGAGCTGAGCCGGAAGGCGAAGCTCTAGATTTACCGGTCCATCTACATTCCAACCCTCACCTATGGTCACAAGCTATGGGTAGTGACCGAAAGAACGAGATCGCGGATACAAGCGGCCGAAATGAGGTTCCTCCGGAGGGTGGCTGGGCTCAGCCTTAGAGATAAGGTGAGGAGCTCAGACATCCGGAGGGAGCTCGGAGTAGAGCCGCTGCTCCTTCGCATCGAAAGGAGTCAGCTGAGGCGGTTCCGGCATCTGACCAGGATGCCCCCCGGGCACCTTTAGATGTGTTCTGGGCACGTCCGACTGGGAGGAGACCCCGGGGCAGACCCAGAACCCGCTGGAGGGATTATATATCTCATCTGGCCTGGGAACACCTCGGGATCCCCCAGGAGGAGCTAGAAAGTGTTGCTGGGGAGAAGGGCATCTGGAGAGCCCTGCTTAGCCTGCTGCCTCCGCGACTCGGTCCCGGATAAGCAGAGGAGAATGGATGGATGGATGGACAATAATGAACGGAAAATACAAGTTATGGTGTGGTAGAAACCACACCCACAATTACTTACAAATAATAATACAAATAGAAAAAGTCCGTACTGATTTTCCTTCCACACTACGAAGTAATGCTAGAATTAACCCATATTGTTTCCTTCATAAATACCATCGTTGCACAATACAGACACCAAAAGTGAAACCCAAATCCCAAGCCCCGCCCACATCTCACCGATAGGTAGACGCTGGACTGCGTGCCGTTGAGTGGCAGCTGGAGGGGCGTGTCCATGTTGTAGGCGGTGGCGTAGGCGCTGGGCCAGGGGGAGGGGATCTCCTGGCCACTCTGGCCCAGGAACCAGTAGGCCTCAAAGATCTTGCTCAGGTCTTCCGCCAGGCAGCTGCAGTTGTACACCACCACCCCCAGCTCTTTGACCTGCCATGTAATGGGAGCCACAATCAGGGAGTGAATCCTCATTAAAATTGTCCTCCGCTTCTAGTTTGTCCAGCCGCTTTACAACAGGTTTTCTTTCTTTCTTCATATGTTCATATGACTATTCGAAATTCAAGAACTTTCTTTGAGTGTGTGTGACTATGAATATAAAGAAAATACTGTATATGCCATCTGGTGGAGGTTTCTATCCATATTTGTTTCTTGTATGTTTTTTGTTGTTGTTTTTTATTACTTTTCATTTTATTTTACAATATTTTAAACATTATTTGCATAACCTGTGACTTAATTCAGTTAATTTATTTGCACACAATAAAAGTACATACATTAAAAACTTTTGGGGGAAAGTTAGTTTCTTGAATTTGTCATCAAACCATCTTGGAATTTTTGCTGGACATATTCCAAGAAATGTTGCGATTTTTTTGGCAACATTTTGCAATCTGTCCAATTCATGATGTGGCTGTCAAAACAAACGAACAATCATTTCATCTCAGCATGTGACGGAAACCCTGCGTCAACACGACGACTTCCTCTTTCACAAACACGAGCACCGAGATGCACCCATGGGAGATAAGACAAGTCGGCTCCCTTCGCGGCTCCGGTTTTATATTGGGGTGTATGGCACAGATAGGGGACATCCTTTGTATGCACAAAGGGCTGTTAGTTTCACTTTAAATTAACCCGATGGGTTCAGCAACATAACGCTGATGTTTGAAACTATTTCTTCTTTCTTTGATATGAGATGAGATATTCGGCAAGCCATTCATTATGGGTAAAAATGAGGTAAGGAAATTGCATGATGGTGCATTAAAAGAGCATGTTTACACAAATTATGCTTTTAAAAAGTGACGGGAAAACATTGTCTGTTTCAAAGTGTAAAGTCTGCAAGTGATCAGTCAAGCCACATCCTTAATGCACGCACGTGTGTGTGGTGTGTGTGTTTCTACCTGTGTGAGTGACCGCCAGTCCATGTTGGCGCTGCCAATGAAGACGTGCTTCTTGTCGGCGATCCAGAACTTGGTGTGGAGGACCCCTGCGGTCAGCTTCAGCATGTTCACCCACCGGATGTCAGCACCTGGAACATACACACGCACACACTTGAACATTCCCACTTGTGATGCCACAAGACAGTAGTCACATGGCAATTGAGGTGAAACGGCTTGCAATGACCTGCGGCCTGCTCCTTCACGACGGGCACCTCGATTAGGGTTGGGCAATATATCAATATCATATCAGTATCGTGAGATGAGACTAGATATCGTGTTTGATTGTGGATATCGTAATATCGTGATGAGTTGTGTCTTCCTGGTTTTAAAGGCTGCATTGTCCTAAAGTAATTAGCTGTCGCTTGCTGCTGGTTTGCAGTTACACAGGAGAATACACAAAAAGGCTCTAGCACATGTTTTTTTTATTCATTCATTCAAAAAAAATCATATTGTGATTATACACCGTCAGTGAGATATGAAGTCACCAAAAATCAGGATCAAAAGATTGACGACTTTGGCCAGATCGCCCCAGCCCTAATCTGAATTCACCATTCAAGTCACTTCGGATCAAACGCGTCTCCTAAATGAGCATGTAGCAAATATTAGACGACAGTAAAGAAAAAGAAAAAGAAAGAGCGAAAGAGACACCAACCGGCGTTGGCGAGGAGCTTCAGGTCGATAGCAGATGTGTCATTATGCTTGTTGACGGCGATGCGAACAGACACTTTCCCTGCCGCCTCGCTCAGCCTCTTCAGCACCTCCTCCCCCTGGCACCCAGAACAATACAGCAGGAGGTGACACTTTATTCATGATGTATTCATGGGTCAAACATGAACAAGATTGTTGTTGGCAAACTCAAGATCGCCCAAATTGTGAAATGCATGCATGCACACACACACACGCACAATGAGATGCTTCGCAATTAATTTATATGAATTAACATATGAATCACCTCCGTTAACCTGTCCTCTAGCACTGAAATTCAAGACTGAAATTCATTGACCTGTAGTCCTGCATGTCCACCTAGATGTATGATTACTAGATCAGTCTACCAGCCTACCCAGTGGACTGTGCTGACAGGTAAACTGATCCAGTCAGCATGCATCTCGGTGGACATTCCCACTTGTGATGTCACTAGACAGTAGACACATGGCAATTGTGAAACGCCTTGCAATGGTTAATCACACTCACACCTGTGGCATAATGTCCCCTTTAAAGTGCCACATCTTACAGCCATTTAACCAGAGGGCCTGACCTGATAGGCTGTTGGCTCGTGAGTGCTGGTGTCCTTGTTGGTGAGCGTCCAATAGAAGGAGGCAATGTCAATGCTGCTGCGGGCTTCACCAATCAGGTTGAGCCACGCCTGGTACACAGAGGGGTTGGCAATGCTGGAGTTGAACAACAGGCCTTCCGGAATGCTCTCCACCAAAACAACCCTGAGATGGAAAAATACACATGTATATGCATTTCAAATGTTTTCGAGATCACAAAAAAAAGACATTTACGTTTAGGTATTTTAGCAAACGCTTTGGTCCAAAGCAATTTACAGGAAGTATATTTGTCCAAAGAGAGTGAAACAACACTGACAGCATAGAACAAGTTTCAAACACACACTGAATGCTAGGTTAACCCCTTGTGGCGAAACAGCAAGACCACTATGCTAAGATGCTACACAATGCTAGCTACTATTAAGAATAATGCAACTAAACAATGGTTTTCACTGGAATTAATTCATTTCTAATTGGTGTTTGACTCCCAGTCAAAAGGTTCTGGGTTTGATCCCCGAGCTCTGCACTGCAGTATACATGATGTCATTCTTGAGCAACAGGCCCCAACATGAACTTCTAAATGATTCATGACTGTATACAAATTTTAAATTACACTTAGTGTCTGCTACACTTGAGCTACTATGAGCTGGATACATACGCACACACCGTCAGTACTTACTTGCAGGGGTCTGAGCAGATCTGGCCGTGGGGCAGGGAGAAACGCAGGCTGGGGACGATGCTCTGGAAGGGATGGAGCCCCGTGGTGGCCAGGAAGTTCTGGACGGTCATGGCCAGCAACAGCAGGGTGGCCACACTGGCCAGGGCCAGCCCACATCTGTAGTACTGGGGGGGGGGGGGGGAAGGAGACACCATGAGGTGTGTTAGAGCTCTGGCTGGACTCAAACTCAAGTCTGTAGTTGGTGTACATTCTCTGCATATTCTGCTCATACGGCTACTGTCACTGTTACCGTTAACTGTCGTTATACTGTTGTACTGTCATATTGTTGTTATACTGTTGCACTTTTGCTACTACTTTGCACTTCTGGTTAGATGCTAACTGCATTTCGTTGTACTGGTATGCGTACTCTGTGCAATGACAATAAAGTTGAATCTAATCTAATCTAATCTAATCAAGTCCTGTCATGCCGGTTCTTAAAGATGGTGCTGCTGCATCTTTTTTTGTGTAGGTGAGTGTGCACATATACACACACGTGTGTGTGTGTGTGTATACGTGTGTGGTGCTTGAGCGTGTACGTGCGTGGGTGTGTGCGTTTGTGTGTGTGCACATTATGGTTACCGTCTGTGCTCTGCTGTATTCTCGTCTCCGCCGCACGTCGGCCATCTATACGCCAAATAAACAAAAAAACAATCATCAGGTAGGATGAGCAGGAATATCAGGTATTTCCAGAGAGTATCCTTGGGTGGGGGTCAGTAATGTTAGCCGGAGAGTTACCTGGAAGACAGTCAAACAAACAAACATACACACACATGTGACGCAGGTCATGGGTAACTGAAAAGACCCGCGGGCAAGTCCTTACCCTCTCGTAGGGAAGCCCCGTCTTCATGGCTGCGGGGATGATGGAGTTGTCACAGCCTGGTCAGGTGGGGACCTTCTCCCAACTACCACTGGTCAGAGGTCTGCCCAAACACACAGATGTCACTCAGCACCCCAGAACCCAAGAGACTCTAGTCCAGTACCCCCAGACTTCCATGTCCTGCATCCAGAGTATCTGTTTTTGTGGTCAGTCGTAATGTGAAACCCTACTTCAAACGGTTCAGACCATTTAAAGAACACGAACAGAAAAACCTATACAATTATGTCCCAGCCTATGTTGATATGAAGGCAGAATCACCAAATGTGTTAATACAATTTGGCAACAGCAGCGTTTCTTGTCACTCACAGGCTACGCTCATTTCTATGCAGCTGCGCTGTGACAGGTGTGACAAAGAGAAGTTTCTAGGTGGCCGCAGAGAAGCCTGCAGCAGCCACAACCTGCCGCCATGAACAAAGGACAGCCGACGGGCCCTACTGTGTGTACCGTGCAGCTAAATGTAAACATCATTCAGAAAAATGATTTGGACAAACGCAGTATGTGTGTGTGTGTGTGTGTATATATATATTGTATGCTCATCGATATTTGGCAACATTTTGGCAAGATTTTATTAGGCACATTTCTGTTCTCCTTGGAGTTGGAACCACCACCTACTGGCCCTACATTGAAAACCCTTTGTGTACAGGTTTTCCTTTTTCCTTGACTGCAAAAATACATAAATTGAATGAGGTTTGCTGTGGTCAACTTCTTTCGAAGGAAGTGTCGGACAGTCCAGTCCAGCGCAGCGCAAAAAACGTGTCGTCATGTGACTCAGAGAAGAGAAGCAGCATGTGACCCCGGGGACTCATACAGCCTACAAACATGCAACAAGAAAATACACACAACACGTGTGCATAATTAACGCAAACTGCCTTCTTCCTGGAGAACACATGCGCATGCATTGCAAATGAATGAGCCTCCTCACATTGGATATAATCAGCCGCTAAAATGACAATGGTAATCCTTCATGTTCTGAGTTTATTGTGGGGAGATGAATGAATGTGAATGAATAGTGAGTGGATTGTGTGGCTCATGTTTGGACGTGTTTGCAGAATCTATTCGGTATATGTCGCAACTTAGTAGCCCATTTGTAGTTAATAGCCACACCGAAGTTAAGCTCTTGATAGAAAATGACATGCCATTTTATGATATAAAATGACACCCAAGTTAGATGATTCAGAAAAGTACTGATCATTGCCAACATTACTATTGGTATTTCTCATTTATATCTTTATTTCATTACAATGGATGGAAGACTAAGCATGTAAATGTGATCTGATATGTGTGGTAGGATAGTTTAATTGAATGATGGTGGATCATTTAGGGGGCTTCCTAAAGGGAAGCCCCTTTCCTTCCTTTAGGAAACTGAAGTTCTGCTAAAATTATGGCCACATTTTGTTGTATAGTACTTGTTAATAATGTTGTTTAAAACCAAGTGGTCCAGCAGGCCGGCTCCCACCAGGCCATAGTATACACTAGTCTGTCCACCCATATGGTCCCACACCAGCCCCTATTCATTCATTTGTGTAGTTATCTAATGTACTCCATCCCTCCCTCCCTGCATCCATCCATCCATCCACCCACCGTCTATCAAGACACATGCTTCATCAAACACTTCAACAACAATTAGACCCCAGTTAGAAACAAAGAAGTACTGTTAGTCTGACTTAAATGCATCAGAGACCACAAATACCGAGACAAAAGCAGCCCACTGAAGAGAAATAGTGACCTATAAAAGAGCGTGCATGTCAAATCATTGTCAATGATAGAAACATAACAATACAGCAATATCAGCAAAGTGCTCTACTTTATTGCAAAAGAAGCCATTGAGTACGAGTTTCAAAGTGACGCTTTGAGTGACTGATTTACCACTGATCAATTGCATTGTAACGCTGTAAAAACACAACTTTTAATCAGCCTACCTGAAAAGCAGATGTCACGTTATGATTGATTCACGCGATTGCCGAGCGTAACAGCAAAGGGCGGCGGTGTGGAAGTGACAAAGACGCCGCGGAGTTGAAAAACAAAAAACGCAGTCACGTGACCAAGCTGTGTGACGTCACGTGACGTACATTGAAAGAAGAAACACCCACGCAGCGTGCCCCATGTGACCAGAAGAGGGCGCCAGAATATAGGCGAAGGCAAATGGCTTCCAGTTGACCCATGGCAGTGTACTGCTGTAGTTTATATCAGAAGGAGGTGCCAGTTTCTCGTGGCATTATTTATAGGACTTAACATTGTTCAGCATATTGTACGTTCTTAGATGTTGGTAATGCACTCAGAATGGCACTTCTGCTCTTACCCCAGATATTATGCAGACAACCTAGCAATTATGAACGCTTGTAAACTGCTCTATTCTTATCTTTATGCACAATAGCGATATATTCCTCTTTATTTGAACAAATGTACTCTTTGTAAGTCGCTTTTGATAAAAGCGTCTGCCAAATGCTCCAAATATAAGTGCAATAAAGGCAAGGGATGGCCAGGTAGGTGAAGTTCAGCGCTTATTCCAGAAGAGGGCACTATAATATAGTCAGCGTTTAGTAGTGGTTTTTAGTCGGTCTACGCAACATGTTACATAAAAGGGTAGCAGAGAGAGCAGAGAGTTGATGTGTTTCGATAAGCCCACGGTTTCTATTCTGTTCTATAATAAAATAGAAAATGTTTGTTCTATTTTATTTTTTAAATGCCGCCAAGATAAAAAAAGATGATATATTTAAGCAAAACATTTTAATAAATAACGACTAAATAAATAAATAAATAAATAAATCCATCCATCCATCCATCCACCCCATACATACATACATACATACATAAGAATCACAAATAATCCATAGGATATTAACAACTGATATACCACGGCCATCTCATTGATATACAACATACGTGTAGGCTATAGGCTACAGGCTTTACAAGTTAGTTATAGCAGGGGTGAGAGTCCATAAACGGCATTAATATTATGATCATTAAGAGGATGATGATGATAATAATAACAATCATCATCATCATCATCATCATCATCATCATCATCATCATCATCATCATATTTGCATTTTAATTGTATGTATTTATTTTGCATATGTATTATTAGTATTGTTAATATTATTACCATAATTATTACAGTTATTATTATTATTATTTGCTACTTATTAGGCCTATTATTATTATTAATATGTGGATGATGATGATGATGATGATGATTATTATTATTATTATTATGGAATATGAATAGGAAGCATGTCATTGCCAACTAGGGCATCCTCATAAATGACGCTCCAATAGTGGAAATACACACAAATATAGAGAAAATAACGAGCAGGGTATATATACAGAGGTCTATGAAGTGGCGCCCCGCCGCCGACTCGAAGCCAGGATCAACATTTGTTTTGTAGTCTTTGATTAACTTCGCGCGCGGCTGCGCAGGCGGCGGCGCTCAGGAGATCAAACAGCAGATCCGACGGCTTCTCAACCACCACCTATCAGGCCTGGGATTGATTACCGATCAATACCATTGGAGACGGAGAGCATTAGTGTCGGCCTTTTTCAGAGGCCTGGAGGCCCCATTATAGCCACTAATACAAATAATAACAATAAAATAGTCGCTCCAACATTCAAGATTCAAGAAGTTGAGTTGTCACACAGACATACAGGATGCGCAGAATGTGTTGCTGTCGGCTTAATATTGATAGCCAATATTAATTATAGCCAATAGGCCTACAACAATAAATAGGTTTTTATTAAATACAAACATGTGTTTGTAATGTGTTTTAAACACATTGTCTCACATAAACAACGATAACGACCACACAGTTTGACAGGCGTCTTCAACAACAAACACATTCAAACCTTCCTTCTTTACGAGCAAGTGGAATATGGAGGCCTGATCCTCCTTCGTGGCCACGAGGCCCTGCATGGTTGAATGTCTAAATGTTACCTCCAGCATGTCTTGTTACACAAGAAGTGCGCTAACCTGTTTCCACCAAACCTGCAGGAAATGAGCAAGGAGGTGTGCGGGCCCCCACCGCGCTGTCCCGGAACCAAGTGTATTTATTGCAGTCATCATGGGCAATCCGTTATTATTATTTATATTATTATTTCTTTTTCTAACGCTTCTCATTCCCAGAGAGGGTCAACGGGTGCCTGGATGAATAAAATAATAAAATAGCAAGACAATTCGGTGAGATGAAATGTCATGAGGCCAGCCATATTATGAATCATCTATACAGCATGAGGGGCCTCGCCTCGTTTTCTTTTTTCTTTTTGTGACCCCCTTCGCTTCAAACAATGGCCACAATTAGAAGCCTCCAATGGCAATTGCCTCCCAATCATTTACCAATTTGTGGAGTTAACAAAGAGCATATTTATATTTGTATCTTTGTGGGAGAGAGAGAGAGAGAGAGAGAGACAAAGACTGAGAGGGAGAGACAAAGACATAACATACATATAACATGATACATAGCGATAACAGGCCATATTTTATCATGTGTCAGGTTCAGAGAAGGAGCTTCACCCACGCACCCAAAGAAACAGCCAACTCATTGACAGTAAGCGTCCTTGGTTGTAATGAAGTGTCATTGAATTACTCATTTGAGCCCAGAGACTTTAAAATTAGTAATTTCATCTTTTGATCCAAAAAAACCCAAGCAAAAACCCGGAAAGGCAAGAAAGGTGCCGAGCTGAATGGCATCTACAGGGGGCGCCCATGTGCAACTCCAGATGGGTCATAATGTCATGGAGTGGAAATGTACACTTGTACGCAAATTTCGCGAGTCACACACACACACACAAACACACACACAGACACTGAGACTTCCATACTTAACAACCAAACATTTTCATATGACATGATTACACAATAATCACCCCCCCCCTCACCACACACGTTCGAGTGGGCGGGGTCATGACATTCTGACCAATAGGCCCAACACGGTGACAGATATAGCAGATTTTGCCTTGTTGTTTCGCAATTTTGTCATATTTATTTGCTGTTGTGTTGTGCATGTGTGTTTCCTGTCATCGTAACGTGGTTTATACTCTCCAGGAGTATTTATCAGCTGGTCGACAAACAAGTCACATTGAGAGGCTGATAAAAATCCAGGAATGTTTCTTTATAAAAAGGTGTGAGTTCATGTTTTTAATGCTCTTTGTTGAAGCGAAACCTGGCGAGTGATAAGAGAGAAAGGAACTGGAAGAAAAAAAATAAAACGGCACAGATCACAATGCACGCACACACTCGCACACACGCATACACGCGTACACGCGCACGCACACACGCACACATACACACACACGCACGCATACCCACTCACACACGCACACTTTGGTAAATGGTAAATGGGTGCATTTATATGACACCTTCACTCAACTACGAGAGCAGGTGTGTGTGCGTGTGTGTGTATATGTGTGTGCATGGAGTGATCGTGTAAAAGAGAATAACAATCCAAATCCTATGATTTTCCAGGACTACATTTTAATCTTAATCTTTCCATGCATGTCTGGAGTGAATGACGACAAAATATTTTGAAAATCATGTGTACATGATTGATGTGATGACAAAGTATACAGTAGATTTCTACCTTTACAAGTTCGTTATGTATGTATGTATGTATGTATGTATGTATGTATGTATGTATGTATGTGTGTATGTATGTATGAATGTATGTATGAATGTATGTATGAATGTATGTCAACAATGCTGGTGTTATATTTTGTCTACTCCATAAGTGATCATTGCTTTTGGTT
>OMOU01091194.1:0-12981 GCA_900312585.1 Malacocephalus occidentalis
TCGCAGTGTTTGTGACCTTTGACACACATCAGGTTAGCCGTAGCATGTTTTGAGTCCTGCTCAAACTAACGGTGTCTTCATGGTGTCTTTCATCAGCATGGAGGACTCGCCGTGATGGGGACCTGACCTCTGGGCAGATGAGTCTAATCTGGTGGCCGGGTTTGACTCCTAGTCCAAGGGTTCTGTGGTGGAACCCGTGCAGTTTAACTGCAGGCAGCCCTGAGCAAGACGTCTAACCCCTGCCTGCTACTTAATGGCACGTACACAAGTTACTAGAACGTGTACTTGTCTTCGCTTCTTTTTTTAAATTCTGAAATAGCAGAGATTGCTGCCCGAGCGTCCTGTAACATCCATCGATGTGTTTCTGCCCCAGTGGAACCAGACCGGTACCAGACCAGACATCATGGAGCGACTGGGCCTGAGTGAGCTGTCCGGAGTCTGGTTCTGCTCTATTTTTGTTCCACAGCGGTGCAGAACCCCCCCGAGGACCCTCAACAAATATATTCTGTACATGAGGTCCCATGAGGTACCAGTATTTTAATTACATTTTATTGCACTATGATTACCACAAATGGAATTAAAATCAGCATTGCCATGTATGGGACATTGTTGAATGGTGAGTATTGTTTTTGCTTGGTTAAAATGTGTGTCTGGACACACAAAGTGGTGCCATTGATTCTACTTCTAAATTCGGACTGCAGAGGAGACTTCAAAGCCTTCAGAACTGGTTTGTAGTTTAACCAACCGTGAGGAGAAGTCCTCTGAATGCTTTGTGGCAGCAAGTACCGGTGAGCTGGATGGTGTTTGTTCACAGCCCTGTCACAACAGATCCATGCCTGGAGTCCCTGCTCTTCAGGGAGTGGACGCCCTCGGTACACCCGTACCGCCCCACATGCTCAGTATTACGGACCGACTCACCCGCAGAACCCTGCGGGTGAGTCAGGGACTGTCTGGAGCCGGGGCGCAGTCCACAGACCTGAACGTGTTCACACACACACACACACACACACACACACACACACGCACACATCATCCCCAGGTGACTGCCACCGCATCGCCTTGAAATAATGTGACCCGATACTGGATATAAAAGAATCTCTCTGGCCTTTGGACTCCTCCGCTGTGGGACTGAGAGGTTAACGAGGACCGGGGCATAATCATCAGGGGTGATCAGACACAGATGGTCCGTGAAACACCTGAACCCAACCAGGCAGAGTAAATCACCACATCGGCGACTGGCCGTCGACCCTTGACCCCCGTCGGTGCTCGGTCAACTGCAGGGGTTGGCCCCTTGACGGGTCCTGTTGCCGCAGGAGGTCTGTCTCTCCGGCGTCTTCAGACCACGGTGGGAAATCGCTGCATTCGGTTTGACTCTCATTGTCACTTTTCATCACCGTGTCTTAAACCGTCCCCCCCGTCTCCCATCGGAGTCGTGTTCACGCACCACCGCTTCCAATCGGTTCCTCCGCGCCAGAGCGGTTCTCACGTAGGACCTTAAAAACCTCCTATTTTGGAGGACGTGGGGGTGGGGCCAGCATGGAGCGCGGGTTCCCGTCACGTCTGTATGCCTCGTGTGTCCCCGGGGTGTCGGGCCCCCAGATCAACCACACGCTCCTTCCTGGGCAGCGCTGCTCCGGACCGCTTTGTGGAAACAAACGAGCTTCGTCGATGACTTCCTCGCCGCGCTGCGCTGCGCTGACACAGCGCCACTTGGACAGCGGATTAGCTGTACTGTCCCGCGGCCGCGCCTCCTGGAGGACCCTCCTGTTAATATGTACCAAGGAGAGGAGACGCGGCGACACGTCACCCTTATCGACCGGAGTGGAGAGACACTCTGAAGACGGGAAGAATGAACAGAGAGCGTTGTTTCAATCGTGACGACTTTGTCTTTCAGCGTTTGATCAGGGTGCGTGTGTGTGTGTGCGTGTGTGTGTGTGTATGTGTGTGCGTGTGCGTGTGCGTGTGTGTGTGTGCGTGTGCCCTCCCCACCTAAAGCCTGAATCAAAATGTAATGTAGGTGTTGTCCCGGGGGACCCCCGCAGGAGGCGGGCCTGACAGCGACCGCCTGGCTTTCTGAGCACCAACATGTGGTGCAGGATCAGCTCTCCTGTACCCACAGAGCCCCAGCCGGTCACACGGTCCAGAGTCGCCGTGACCTTCTGACATGGAGTTTGAAGGTCGAGACGCACGACGCATTCGTAGGAGTTGGTTGCTCTTAGCTGCTCTTAGCTCTTAACTGGTTTAGACGACACTTTTAAGTGATGATGAGTACATGATGGTTTAAAAGGTGAGGTCATGCTTCACTGCACTCTTCCAATAATACATCCTTTCTTTGTGCCTGAAAGTACAGTCTGGGACCACAGTGGTAAAAAGGTTTGTTCTTCCCAAGCGGAGGGAGTGTGTTCTCTCAGAGTGTCTGTTCTTCTCAGGCCTCCAGCTCCCAGCCGGTGGTCCGGCCGGTTGGAATGAGACTTTCAGACCCGAGACAGAGCGGTGCTTCCTGGAGTGACCCGAGCAGTGTCGCTACAGGAAGCAGCCTCTGTTTCCTCCGCTGGCTGAGTCCTCCAAGCTGCCCGTGAATCCGCCTGCTTGGAGCACGGACACGGCTCCGCCGGTTGGGCCGACGCGAGACAGAAGGTACTTCATGTTTCTACATGATACAATGTCAATATTCTATATTATTATGCTAACACTGAGAGAGAGGGTCTTATGTTGACACTCAGGAAACGCTGTCATGTTGGAGAAGAGAGTGTGTGTGTGTGTGTTTGATTTAAACCTCCTGGTTTAATAACGGCTTGTTCCAGTTTCAGCACACTCATTGATTTCCTGAGTAATTAACTCACTGAGAGAAACAATGAATTAACTAACAAGGGCTCCCTGCTGAAAGGAACTGTCATGTCTGCTGTTCGGACGCAAAATAATTAAAAAGCCAGAAAAACAATAGAGTAATTATAAGGAGTCCCTCTCTGCAGCTGTTGTCCAGCTAAGGGACAGTGAGTCCTTGGCCAGGGGACATGCAGCAGAGGCTCTCAGAGTCGTCCATCATGGAGACCGGGCGGACGCCTCTCCGGAGAAGCTCCTCCCCCACGGCTCGCTTCATGGGGGGCGTGAGGTTGGGATGCAGGCCCACGTCGTCGCAGCCTCCAGCCTCCATGTGTGGAGCAGAGTGTGGAACACAGTGTAGTCCCTGGTGGGTGAGAGGCTGCCTTCCGACTTGGAGGGAGAGTGGGGGGAGTGTGTGTGTATGTGTGCGTGCCTGCGTGTGTGCGTGTGTGTGTGTGCATGCCTGCGTTTGTGTGTGTGTGCGTGCCTGCATGTGTGTGTGTGTGCGTGCCTGTGTGTGTGTGTGTGTTAGCCGCTGGGTGTGAGCGGGTGCAGCGTGTTGTCATGCCAGCCACGCGTGTGTGGAGGTGGAGATCCACGTCCACCTCCACACACCTCCTGTAGGTCTGAGGGGGGTTACCTGAGGGAGAGGTGGGCGGGGTTGTTATAAGATGACCTCTGACTGATGAACTTTGACCTCCGGTGTTGCGTGGGACAGTCGGGTGGGAAGTGGTCAGATCAGAGTGGATGTTGTGTTCTGAGTGTTGTTGTGGTCGCTGGCTACGCTTGGCTGTTAAACAAATTCCTTATTGTTGTTGGTATCATGACGATTCATGTGGAAGTTATTGCTGCTGTCATATTACAATGCATCTTAATCGCACCAGTTAATGTCTTGTGTTGCCATCCAAATGGATGCCAGTCAGACACTGTAACAATGTCATTTACATACGGGCTGGTAAACACTCTGGCACACACAGCCAATAAGTCATGCAAATCATGGGTTCATTCCAAGAATTCACAAGCTCAACACCTCAGCTCACCTGCTAGTGAGGTTCTGAGAGGCTCCACAGCAGACTGTCTCACTCACAGACCTTTGACCTCCAGACAAGCATTAGACTCAACTCTCTCGACCTTGACCGTGAGAGGTCAAGGTCGTGTGCAGGAGTGGCCTCGCAGCTATGAACATCCTCAGCTAGATATTGATATGTAATGATATTTACAGTATATTGACACTGATATTGTCTCATAGCTTCCTTGGCAGCCTGTTTGGCAGCCTGTGCTCCACCTGCTGTTACTGGCTGGTGTCTCGTGTCAGAGTTGTCCTGCTGCCTGTTGCTTATTGTGCTGAATAGTTGTCAATAAAGCTGTAGACCAAGAATGTCTCTGGACGCGGAGCGGCCAATGCACTCCTGAGGCTCACTTGATTTACTGCCCGCTCCCCCCGTCATTACCGCTGAACGCCTGGTTTGAGTGCGGGTCTGCGGTCTGGACAAACACAAGGTGCTTCACTGCCTCCTTCCTTACCTCCTTCACCGTGTAGGACACACACACCCTCTGCTCCTGGCCTCGGGAATTCTCCTTCGCAGGTTTACTTGACGCCATCACGGGAAAGTGTTTCAGGAGAGATGGACGTCCTGTTATTGAGGGTTAGGGTTAGGGACGTCCTGTTGTTGAGGGTTAAAGTTAGGGTTAGGGTTAGGGACGTCCTGTTGTTGAGGGTTAGAGTTAGGGTTAGGGTTAGGGACGTCCTGTTGTTGAGGGTTAGAGTTAGGGACGTCCTGTTGTTGAGGGTTAGAGTTAGGGACGTCCTGTTATTGAGGGTTAGGGTTAGGGACGTCCTGTTATTGAGGGTTAGAGTTAGGGACGTCCTGTTGTTGAGGGTTAGAGTTAGGGTTAGGGTTAGGGACGTCCTGTTATTGAGGGTTAGGGTTAGGGACGTCCTGTTATTGAGGGTTAGGGTTAGAGACGTCCTTGTTGAGGGTTAGGGTTAGGGACGTCCTGTTATTGAGGGTTAGGGTTAGGGACGTCCTGTTGTTGAGGGTTAGAGTTAGGGACGTCCTGTTATTGAGGGTTAGGGTTAGGGACGTCCTGTTGTTGAGGGTTAGGGTTAGGGACGTCCTGTTATTGAGGGTTAGGGACGTCCTGTTGTTGAGGGTTAGAGTTAGGGACGTCCTGTTGTTGAGGGTTAGTGTTAGGGACGTCCTGTTATTGAGGGTTAGGGTTAGGGACGTCCTGTTGTTGAGGGTTAGAGTTAGGGACGTCCTGTTGTTGAGGGTTAGGGTTAGGGACGTCCTGTTATTGAGGGTTAGGGACGTCCTGTTGTTGAGGGTTAGTGTTAGGGACGTCCTGTTATTGAGGGTTAGGGTTAGGGACGTCCTGTTGTTGAGGGTTAGAGTTAGGGACGTCCTGTTGTTGAGGGTTAGGGTTAGGGACGTCCTGTTATTTGAGGGTTAGGGTTAGAGACGTCCTTGTTGAGGGTTAGGGTTAGGGACGTCCTGTTATTGAGGGTTAGGGTTGGAGACATCCTTGTTGAGGGTTAGGGTTAGGGACGTCCTGTTATTGAGGGTTAGGGTTAGAGACGTCCTTGTTGAGGGTTAGGGTTAGGGACGTCCTGTTATTGAGGGTTAGGGTTAGAGACGTCCTTGTTGAGGGTTAGGGTTAGGGATGTCCTGTTATTGAGGGTCGGTTGGGAGGCCTGGCGTGGCGCGGGGGGGGGGCATCACGAGTATCCAAGGAAACGGCCGGCACCTCTGGACACACGGCCCCACCTGAGAGGAGGGTCTCCTCGGGGGTCCCGCCTGGATGACTTGCACACGACGGAGGAGGGAATCACCGGAAAAGACAATCTGGGGTTTCCAGTCGTGTTTCACTTGGCGCCCAGAGGTTTTGTGCAGTGACCACACGTTGGAAACCAGTCAACATCTGGCCGTGACGTGGAACAGCCATGGAACTGAGCCCCCCTCAGTGGTTGGTTCATTTATCTCTATCAAAAACATCTCATCAAATGCAATGGCACTTAACCAGAGAGCAAGGTTACATGCAGACTGTGGATGACATTGAGTCTGTTTTCAGGTAGGTTTTTTATTGTGCTTTTATGTTTTCTTTAATGATATTTCTCCCCCCTGAAAGAATTCGACATACTACCACGTTGCCGTGGCAACATTGAATTTACAGCTGACTGGTCGTGGTTGTGTGAGCTGATAGCCTCATGGTCCTCGTGTTCTCGCGGCGGGAAGCTTGCGGTGGTCCTCCGCCGCCCCCTGCTGGCCGCACGGGGAACTGCGCGTCTCCACACGTCAATCAGAAGGTCGAATGGGCAGTGGCGGGAAGTAACGAAGTACATTTGCTCGAGTACTGTACTCAAGTACACTATATCCCAGAGGCATATAGTGTACTTTTCACTCCATGAATATGATGTGACAGTTTAAGTCAGAGGAGGTCAGGGACCACACGGTGCGTCAGGAAGTGACGTAGAGAAAGTCTCCTGCATACGCACACTGAAAGGACTCAATGTTAGATAGAACAGACATGACATTCGGTATCTTTATTATGTATATTTTGCCATTCTCAATATATATATGGATTGTTCTGTTTTCCATACATATAATTGTAACACCCCCTACGGGGCAAGTTGACAACGCCACCCCTTGAACTAAGGTATAGCCTATCCGAGCAAGAGGAACTCAATAATGCTATTGTCGCCGTTGGTCAAAGTGTAGAACTATATGTTACTGTATATATGCTATATATATGTTTTATTAACAGGTAAGTGCATACAAGAACAGTTGGTTGGTCACCAGATAAAAGAAAAAGATAAAGAAGATAAAACCACTCTGGACTACGGCTCACATTTACTAGCACTCGCTTACAGACACTAGGCCGGTAGGCTAGAGGAAAATAAACAAACTATGAACGGTACCAAAAATATAATTACAAGAGAACAGCAACCAGCATCTCTGCGCAGCTGCAAACATAAAACTAACACATGAATGATTACTCACTAGCTTAACCAGTTGGGCTAACCTCTCCCCCTCATTTCTATGAGGGGGAGAGGTTATGATGATGATGATGATTACGCATGAAGTTCAACACGCAGCGGCTCAGCCAACGTCTGCACTCCTGCGGACCACGATGCCGCCTACACCAGCCCAGAACCTGTTCACCATGAGCTACCGGTCCAAGGACCCCCGAGTGCCTATAAACAAGCCTGACAGCAATGTGTCAGGTAGCCCAACCAGTGACGCCGCACCGGGTGAGCGAAAAGAGAGAGAGGGAAATTGTAAACACCACCCTACCATAACTGGCCCACCGCTACACAAAAGCTCTGCCTCATGTGATAATGATACCCGAATATGAAACTCTTACCCCAAAGTCCAACCTTAATACAAAACCCTAACCCCAAAACCACACAATATGAAGCCCTAACCCTAACCACAAAACCCTAACCCTAATGTAACACCCTATTATGAAATCCATACCCTAAGCAAACCTGAATATGAAACCCTAACCCTAAAACCAAAAGGTATATGAAACTGTACCCCTAATATGAGTCCCTAACCCTAATATGAGTCCCTAACCCTAATATGAGTCCCTAACCCTAATATGAGTCCCTAACCCTAATATGAGTCCCTAACCCTAATATGAGTCCCTAACCCTAATATGAGTCCCTAACCCTAATATGTGTCCCTAACCCTAATATGAGTCCCTAACCCTAATATGAGTCCCTAACCCTAATATGAGTCCCTAACCCTAATATGAGTCCCTAACCCTAATATGAGTCCCTAACCCTAATATGAGTCCTGCTTTGAAGTGGTCATTATCTAACACTCAATCATTTATCTATCATCTTGTATCACAGGAAACTGGTCGCAGTTGTAATTTCTGTCCTCTCATTACAGTCAGTACTAGTCAGTGCTGGTCACCACTAGTCAGTACAGTCACCTCTAGTCAGTACTGGTCGACTCTAGTCAGTACTGGTCCCCTGTAGTCAGTACTAGTCGACTCTAGTCAGTACAGTCACCGCTAGTCGGTACCAATCACCTCTAGTCAGTTCTGGTCACCTCTAGTCAGTACTGGTCACCACGGGGCAGTACTGGTCACCTCTAGTCAGTACTGGTCGACTCTAGTCAGTTCTGGTAACCTCTAGTCAGTACTGGTCACCTCTAGTCAGTACTGGTCAACTCTAGTCAGCTCTGATCAACTCTAATCAGTACTGGTCGACTCTAGTCAGTTCTGGTCACCGCTAGTCAGTACTAGTCACCTCTAATCAGTACTGGTCAACTCTAGTCAGTACCGGTCACCTCTAGTCAGTACTGGTTGACTCTAGTCCATTCTGGTCACCTGTGGTCAGTACTGGTCACCTCTAGTCAGTGCTGGTCACCACTAGTCAGTCCAGTCATCTCTACTCAATACTGGTCACCTCGAGTCAGTACTGATTTACCATAGTCAGTATCTAGTCAGTATTAGTCATCACTAGTCAGTATTGGTCAACTCTAGTCAGTTCTGATCACCATTAGTCAGTACTGGTCACCTCTAGTCAGTACTGGTTGACTCTAGTCCATTCCGGTCACCTCTAGTCAGTAATGGTAACCTCTAGTCAGTACTGGTTGACTCTCGTCAGTACTGGTTGACTCTAGTCAGTCCTGGTAACCTCTAGTCAGTACTGGTTGACTCTAGTCAGTACTGGTCACCTTTAGTCAGTACTGGTTGACTCTAGTCAGTCCTGGTCACCTCTAGTCAGTGCTGGTTGACTCTAGTCAGTGCTGGTTGACTCTAGTCAGTACTGGTCACCTCTAGTCAGTACTGGTTGACTCTAGTCCATTCTGGTCACTTGTGGTCAGTACTGGTCACCTCTAGTCAGTGCTGGTCACCACTAGTCAGTCCAGTCACCACTAGTTCAGTACTGGTCACCTCTATTCAGTACTGGTCATCTCTCCAAACCTGTGGCTGCTGCAGCGTTTGTGCCTGGTCTGTATGTCCTGGTTTTTATTGGCCCCGCCCTGTTTGCGGTAGGCCTTATTGGAGACCAAAGTTGAAAGGTGTGGATATAATTCAAATTGTGGCTTCTCAGTAGCGAATTAGCAAAGTAGATTACATAGTGGAATGTATACTTAAGTAAGAGTACATTTATATTAAATGACACAAAAGTACCTTAAAAAATGAAGTTGAATCGTTACTCCCACCCCTGAGGGTTGGGTTAAAAATATAGGTTGGAAAAGAGTGACAGGAAGGGAAGTGAGAAGAGATGATAAAGTGTGCGTGTGTGTGTATGTGTGCATGTGTGGACATGTGTGTGTGTCTTGCTGCTTCCAGGCCCCAGGTGAGCTTGTGATGACGTCACCTGTGTGTTCTGGATCCAGGTCACGGGGTCATCCTGCGTGGCTCTGAGTGAACCTTCCACCTCTAGCTCTCTTACTTACTACTAGCCCTCCACTGCATGGATGCAAAAGTTCCAGAGGCTCCACTCCCCCAGAGCCAAACCTGAGGACCAAAGCATCCACACATCCCATACTCTCTTGGAACCCCGACAGCGGGTTTGCCAGTGTGTCTTGTGAAGATTGGGTTGGAGTTGTTGGAAAAAATTCTCTCCTGGATTGAAGGAAGACAAGACGAGGGTTTTATTCAACTGCAAACGGATGGTTTTGTTCATCAGCATTTGCCACTGTTTTAATGGAGACAGACGTTGGCAACGTTGACCGCCAGGCCCATGTGGTTTGGACCAGAGGGTGGCAGTCCTCCCAGAGTATTTCACAGGGTTCGGACCTGATAAACCAGAGTTTTTGGCAAGCACTGTTGCACGGTGGTACTGCGCTTGGGGGGTACCAACTGGTCTTCGCTGGTGGAACCAAACTGCTTGTGCAGGGAAGTATGTATTTTCTTTACCGTTTAATTCGTCAAGTAGTTGGACAGTGTGAAGTTAAATATTTTGTGAGTAAAACATTTTTCTCTAGTTTCTCTGCATCTCCCTGCTCTTTCCCTCTGAGTAGAGAGAGTAGGGAGGTAGTTGGTTCTCTAGTTTATAGTGAGTAGAAGTAGGTAGTTGGTTCTCTAGTTTATAGTGAGTAGACAGTAGGTTGTTGGTTCTCTAGTTTATAGTGAGTAGACAGTAGGTAGTTGGTTCTCTAGTCCATGCAGAGTAGACAGTAGGTTGTTGGTTCTCTAGTCCATGTAATTAGACAGTAGGTTTTTGTTTCTGTAGTCCATGCAGAGTAGACAGTTGGTTGTTGGTTTTCTAGTCCATGCAGAGTGGACAGGAGGTTGTTGGTTCTCTAGTCCATGTAGATAGACAGGAGGTTGTTGGTTCTCTAGTCCATGTAGATAGACAGTAGGTTGTTGGTTCTCTAGTCCATGTAGATAGACAGTAGGTTTTTGGAGAGGGATTGATCACAGTGGGCCAAGAGGAGCTGATAAAGTCTTGTTTGGCACCGGAATCAAATTATCTGTTGAAAAAGGTCAGTCTGAACATAATATACTTCACACAGGAGTCAGTTTCTGATCAATTATTTTTTTTACAAATGTGGGTACAAACATAACCCTATGGTTGGAATATATGTAGAGATGCAATACAAACTGTTTACTCTTACTATACAGTAGAACAACAGTTTGTTATGCTGTCGACTACATGAAATACATGTAGTATGTCATGTAGGTCTACCTGTTGATTTACCACACTTACCACACAAATCAAGAAGTGTGCAAGAATTCTAGTTAAACACGCAACCATCGTTGTAGTTGTATTAAGTGTGTTTGTAGTGTTTTAAAGTGTGCTTATGGTGTTTTAAAGTGTGCTTATAGTGTTTTAAAGTGTGCTTATGGTGTTTTAAAGTGTGCTTATGGTGTTTTAAAGTGCAGGCAGTGGTTCTGCCGTAGTTTGTGTCATGCGTTGTCATGGTGTGTGAATCAAAGAACAACACAGAAGATGTTATTTGGTGCTGGAATAAATCTCTTAGTGGAAGCAAGTAAGAATCACCTCCATTTACCTGACTAGATTGATTTGTATTTGATTATTTTACCAAAATTGTGGGAACATTTTTGGAGTATCCTAGAGGTTTGACAGAGACACATTGATGTAGATCTACTGTAGATCATGTATTTATATTTTCAACAACATGGACATGGTGTAGGTATTTATCTGTTGGAAAATAATGAAAGGTGACATGATGTATGTGACTTGATCCTCATCGTCAAAATGAATCAGGAGTCAATAGGAAGTTGAGTTTATGTCATGGGGCATGTTGTTGTGTGAAGTCTGGCACTGACAAACTCATCTTTGGAGCTGGTGTAACACTTTCTGTCAGTTCTAGTAAGTCTCACTTTGCTCTTCTAAAGTGTTTCCTCCATGAAATAGCACCCGTTTTCCTATAGAAAATATCCCTGGCTTGATTAAGCTTTATTCTTCAGACAAAACGTTATGAATCACTTTGATCCAAAGTGATGACTGGCTGTCAGAGGTAAAGGTTTAGGGCAAAATGAAAAAGGTTTTAACCCCAACTGATGCCAGCCGGAGTCTCTCTGTGTTTCTGTATCCTGGCAACATTGTGTGAATACCGGGCACAAGAGACTTATCTTCAGGTGGGGTACAAGGCTAACCATAGGCTCCATAGGTAAGTCCTCATGTCACTTTATGATTAGATAATAGAGATCTATCTTTCCAGAATGTACCATGACGAAGCCTATTAGTGTGTATTGATCTGAAAATAGGGCTAGTGTCCAGTCAATTGAAATGAGCACAGTTTAAATGTATTGTTAGTATTTTTTGCGAACACAGTATTTTTTTTTCTATTATTATTTTCAAATACAAGAATGAGCCAAGCATAGCAAACAGTCATTGACCAACCTGATTAAATATAGAATTAGATTCATCCTAGTTTATATTTTGACAGTTATTTGGAGGGTAGTTTTCGTCAAGCATTCACTCATTGTGTGAATACTGGAAGTCAAAAGATTGTGTTTGGTAGTGGGACATCCTTGACTGTAGAATTAGGTAAGATACAACATTTTGACATTTGAAACAAACACATTGTATTTTCATTACATAGATTTGTAACTTGTTTGCTGGTAAGTAAAGTTGTTCCATCAAATCTAAATGAACACACTGTGTTCAGTATTAGAATTAGTGTCTGAAAGTACTGAGGTATATTTACCTTCCTACTCGTATAATCTCTTCCAAAGGAAATCCTGATTACATTATCCATCAGTTAGCATTGCTGTGGTTGAGCAGGACCTAGTGAGTAGCTTTTTGTAATGGCAAGTCATGTTGTGTGAATACTGGAGGTGCATCTAAACTCATCTTTGGAAAAGGCACACATCTATTTGTTTATTCCAGTAAGTAACTATTTGTGTGTATTGATCTGAAAATTGGACTAGTGTCCAGTCAATTGAAATGAGTACAGTTTAAATGTATTGTTAGTATTTCTTTTTACTATTATTATTTTCAAATATAACAATGAGCCAAGGATAGCAAACAGTCATTTTGACCAACCTGATTAAATATAAAATTAGATTCATCCTAGTTTATATTTTGACAGTTATTTGGAGGGTAGTTTTCGTCAAGCATTCACTCATTGTGTGTATACTGGAAGTCAAAAGATTGTGTTTGGTAGTGGGACATCCTTGACTGTAGAATTAGGTAAGATACAACATTTTGACATTTGAAACAAACACATTGTATTTTCATTACATAGATTTGTAACTTGTTTGCTGGTAAGAAAAGTTGTTCCATCAAATCTAAATGAACACACTGTGTTCAGTATTAGAATTAGTGTCTGAAAGTACTGAGGTATATTTACCTTCCTACTCGTATAATCTCTTCCAAAGGAAATCCTGATTACATTATCCATCAGTTAGCATTGCTGTGGTTGAGCAGGACCTAGTGAGTAGCTTTTTGTAATGGCAAGTCATGTTGTGTGAATACTGGAGGTGGATATAAACTCATCTTTGGAAAAGGAACACATCTATTTGTTTATTCCAGTAAGTAACTTTATAACAATGGTGCTAATATGTCAATCAGTATTAGATGTAGCATAAACAAGCGCAAACAGTATAGCAAGTGCATTTCTCATGCAACAGATAATATTATTACCCAAACATGTTATATGTTAAATTACGGTACAATCCGTCTAAACTATTGGTCAACTGCTTCTGCCAAACACTTTCTGT
>OMOU01091195.1:0-11486 GCA_900312585.1 Malacocephalus occidentalis
GGCCGGCGCTGGAGCGGCAGCGGGCGTGGCTTGGGCCGGGTCGGGGCTGGGAGACTGCAGTGGAGGCTGCGGGGGTTTCCTCCGGGGCATGGGAGAGCCGCCGCTGGCAGAGCCCTCAGCCAGGTAGGCCATGGGCATCGCCACCGACAACGCAGAGCCGGTGGCCGGGGCCTGGGGTAGCCGCTGGCCAGTGAGCACCATCTCCTGCATCTTCTCAATCTTCACCCGGCGCAGGTGGGCCAGCTTCCTGTTGCTCTGGTAGGCGTCGATGAATGTGTCCAGGGGGACATCCCCGTCCAGGAAGGAGTCTGCCATGTTCTGTAAAAACACAAGAGAGCAGAGAAAGAGAGTTAGAAGGAGGAATATGGGAGAGGCAGAGATGGAGAGAAAGAGATGCAATTTGAGGGAGAGATTGAGCGACAGTGCAAGGGAGAAATTTAAAAGGAGACACATGGAGAGAGATAAAAAAGGGAGAGAAAGGGAGAGAGAAAGAGGCAGACTGAGAGAAAATGAGAAACATGGGAGGGAGCGGGGGGGAGATATGAGTGCATGACAGAGGTTATTGTGATGAACAAGAGGATTCATTAACATGGGAGTAATGAGTGCTCTGCTGCCATGGAACTGCCATGGTGGGAAAGCTACACAACCTCTCCCGCCGAGATTAGAGTATTATTCGGTGGCATCACAACAAGACCGAGTGAAAACGGTAATGGTCACCCCTGGGAGAACGCGGTTGGCCAGGGGAGAGGAAGTTAGAAGTAGCACTCCTTACCTCTGTCTCCTCCTCAATCTTGGCACCCTCTGCCTGCAGGAGAGCCAGCAGGGTATCCAGGGAGGAGTTTCCAGATTTGTGGTCTGAGATGGAAAAGAAAACGAGAGTCGATATTAAATGTAAGATACAAAACAAAAGAAAAAAAAAAAACTTTCCGTCATTTCAGGCACACAATACAAGTTCTGCTTTTGTCCTGGTCATGCATATGCATGCCTGGCATGTGGAAAAACTGGACGTGCCTTTAAATATACCTCTTATGCTCAATATGTCAGCCATGAGGATGCAGGGTTATTTATTCAAACTGTGTGGTACTTGTTAGCATCAGTCACAATGGCGTCTATCCGCTGTGCTGTGTTTGCCGTGTTGATTCAACCGAACGAGAACTCCCTTTCTCCTCCTGCAAGAGAGGGACCTTGGGGGTCTTATTGGTCTTGAAAAACCAACAGATGCAGGATTTGCGATTCAACAAGATAGTACAGAAATAACGTTCTTTATTTGAACAGGGACAATGTGCAAAGAACATTTTCCTGACATAAAACCAGGAGAGTTGTCATGCACCAGGTTTTTTAGCAAATTGCAATTTTCCACCCATAGTATCTACAATAAAATGGTAAGAAAATGACACGTCAAAAGAACAGAAACATCCACCCACTAACAACACTATATTATATTGTTAGTGCATACAACTGTGCAAGTTTGCTGTTTGCAAGACAGGTGCCATTTCCACTCCCCTTGTCAATTTGTTGACTTGTCTTCCATTGCATTCTTCCCATGGGTGTAACAATTTCAGCATCATTGCAAACAGAGGGGAACTCATTGATACTACTATATACCGCTATACAGATATTACACAATGTGTTGATACTACACACTGCAGCCAGTGCTTAATTAATGCCGGATCCTGCCGCAAACAAGATCCAGGCCCTCCAAAATCTGCAGTGGCATCCTATTAGATAGGATCCAGCACCTCCACGTCGGACGTCACGTCCCATCAGTCCCTGTCCCGATCGTGGCTATTGGCAGTTGCCTGTAAAGATGCATTTCAAAGCATGCATACGGACGCAGGTGCAGCGCGTGCTTGCGATCATCCCCCACTGGCATACGCTAACCCCGCCAGATTAGAGTGCTTTCCGACACCTACAGCCTCTGTTTCGGCACCTCATGGCTGTGTTCTCCAGCGGTGTTATTTCCCAATTTAATCTTCAGTTTTGTTCCAGCACCTCCCGGGTTACAAATTAAGCACTGACTGCAGCGTATATTTTACCAAACCATACAGGGTGAAATAGTTCATACAAAGAGAGTCATTATATTTGGAGCTTAGGACATAGAATCTACTGGGTCCCTCTTGCTGGAGTAGCGGTGTAATAGCCCACGGATCAACAAAGTACCACTTTCTAGGGACTCTCTTAACCAATCAGTGCACAGCTGAACTGAACCAGTGTTCATGCAGCCAAACCCTCCTGCACCGTATGATTGTGTAGCTTTGTCCTTCTCGGCCTGGAATCCTCCTTTCTGCTTCTGTTATTAAAACATGTCTGGTAAGATGAAGGAGGCCACTAAACAATGGATAGGAGGACTTGGGCAGGAGTCAGGGTGAGAAAACAGGGTAAAAGACATAAGACAAGTGGCCAGGGTCATGTCAGGACAGGTAGCCCTCGAGGTACGCTGCTAGTGGACAGTTGTGCGTAATCAGATAAAGGAAGTGCCTTTAATCTAGCCAGCATTACCCTGCGGGGTGATGTAAGCCATGTTACCGGGCCCTGAAACAAGCCTTACAGCCCGGGACAGGACAAGCTGATAAACACCATAGACTGTAACTCTACTTATAGGCACCACATACTGTATATAACAATATGTACCAATATGTGGGCTTTCTGGTTAGAGAGCTAGACAGATTAGCTATTTATACAATATATGGGCTCCATCCATTAGTCATGTAGAGCAACAGGCTCATCGTTAGATTAGATCAGCCATGATCAAACTTCAAAATTTGTCCGTTTAAAAGCTTGGATGAATTTTATTAAAGACTATTAGAGAAGAAACTGCAACTCAAAATACGCATAATAAAAAACATAATGTATGTGATAGTGGAGCCATATAACTGCTTCATGGTCATTGTGGTTACAATGGCCGGATTTGTGGAGTTCAAAGTCCCACACACGGTGAGTGAAATTTGAGAAAGAGAGGGGAGATGGCAGCTTCAAATTCCATTGATCTTTATTCACTGACAAAGACACACACAAAACTATAATACCCGGCTAAAGATCAGCCCTCGTCAACACACACCAGTCTTTGCTCACAGGTCACAAGAGAGCTCTTTTTGGAAATGGATCCATGTCAGTATCCTTAGAGAATTTTGTGTGTGTGGTGTGTTTGTGCGTGCGTGTGTAAATGACGCCTCCAGTCTCCCTCAGCCAGGAGGGTGGGGGGATGGTCTTGCAACAAAGGCCCTGTGTGGGTTCTCCTCCTTGTGATGGGTGGGTGATTGAGTGGTGTGATGGAGTGGTGGAGTGGTGTGACGGGTGGATGGGCTAGGGTCTACCCTACAACCCCTGGACTCCACGGATTTACAAAACTGTCAAATAACAAAACAAAGCCTGTGGTGACTCACTGTTGGTTTTCCACCAGAGGGCGCAAAGAACCAGCAGTAATGTACTAATGGTAACGGTAGCTCCAGTGGTAACGGTATCTGTACCACTATCAACAAATCAAACTTCTCCCACATATTTAAAGCTAACCCCCATCAGTAAAGCTAGCCACAATCCGTCAATCTAGCCACCATCCGTAAAGATAACCTAAAAGCTAGCCGCTGTTCGTAAAGCTAGGTGCCACCCGTAACCTTAACCACCACCCGTAACAGTAGCTGCCATCGGTAACGGCACCACAATTTGTAACACCAACCGCCGTCCGTAACGCCAGCCGCCGTCCGTAACGCCAGCTGCCGTCCGTAACGCCAGCCGCCATCCATAACGCCAGCCGCCATCCATAACGCCAGCCACCATCCATAACGCCAGCGGTCATGCTAATAATGGGTATTAGAGACCATCAAACTCCATTCTGCTGTGTGGCCAACAGCTTAATCAGATCACAAGAGGGAGATTACTGCACTATGGAAAAAAGATAACATCTCACAACTACCGTGATATCAAGGTTAGGGTCTATATCGAGATAGTGAAGAACACGGAAGTCTGGTGACGAAAGGTTCAAACGCAGCAGGCGGACTACAGTTGAAACCTGCAACAAACGGTAAGCCCATGCAGTCAACTGCTTAGCCTTCAGGGGCAAGGCCCTCCGCGCCAGCTGCATGTCTGCTGCGGCTCACAGCAGATCTACAACTAGGACAGATAGTGTGGATGGGAGGGGAAGGGGGGTGGTGGGTAACCTACATTTGACAAAAGCCATCCCTCCAGTCAAAAGAAACCAACAAACGCTGGCTAGAAGCACGCGCGCATAGATTAATTTAGTCTAATTTTGATAAATGATTCATCGTTTAAATCATGTATCAAGTATCAATAGGCCAAATAAATATTTGCTACTTGGTGTTGCAGTTCACTTAAAAAAACGTAACTTAGTACTAACTTGTGATAACTTGATAACTTGTGATGACATTGACAGTCTAACTTTTGCTCCAATGAATCACGCAGTCTAACATATTCAGAAAATAATCATTAGTTGGAGCCCTAGATTGCGTAGTAAATTAACAGTGGTGTTGGGATGTTTAGTAACACAGGTTTCTTGAGAATTCATCCATACACCAGAGCAAGAGGAACACATTTGGACTGAACCGGTCTACAATAACAGCTTGCCTTAAACGCAAGCTCATATTTGAAAAAACAAAATATCCAATCAGAAGTCTAATGATCTTGCCATCATTATATCAGCATGCCAAAAACATAATATGGTCATGACTGGAGACCCAGTTCCATAGCTATACAACAGTAGGCCACCACACAACACACACATTATTTCATGGCAAAACTTTGGCTTCATAGTTAGTAAATATGTGCCCACGGTGCATCGACTCGCAACATGGGGTGTGATTGTGTATTTTGATAAACTAGACGTGTACAATGTCTTGGTTGCAGACCAAGCTATAATAAGTGGATATAAAACACTAGCACCAAGAATATGAATCTGGATGCAAGCCACGCCACAGCAGGTTGGTGACACAAACTCACAAATAGCTACACGTCAATGTATTGAGAGTGAGACAGCCATGTCAAATCATTTGAGTAGGAATTTGGTTGTATGCAGATTTAGTCACACGGGCGCAAATACATTCTCAAATTCACAGATGTGTGTGCACTGTTTTGAAGTTTGAGTTGAATATATTTCAATACATTTTCATGGTCATTTGTACACATTTCCGGTTTATGAACATATGGTGATAGATACAAATACACCTTCAATAATCTGATATCATTCACAGATTCTTTAATGTCCTGAGGTAACTGATTTGGAGATATGGGAAGAATGCAGCACAACATGCATAACATAATCCATGGCTTGGGAGTTACGGAATGCCTATTGTCTACATTACTTTAGTACATTCCTTTAATCATTCAGTATGGGTGCTTCTTGGACAGCCATGGAGCATTTTTGCACAAATAGTCACCAGACTTCAATCTCTTTAGCAGATACATGCCTTCTGCCTCCACAACAAACTGCTTGTTAAAAATAGCATGGAGCCACTCGGTACCAGCAGCCCACCAGAGAGACAGTGGTACCTCAGAAGAGGGCATTAATAGCAACAATTCAAACGTGGATGATGGGGGTGTAGGGCGTTCATCCATGCTTTGCCTTTGTCCAACATCTATCCTCTACTGAATCTCGTCTGTCTGTCTGTCTCTCTCTCTCCTCCCTCCCTCCCTCCCTCTCGTTCCTCTGCAAATAGTTCCCTAGCTAGCATACCCACCACTTTGCATAGGAGTTGATAGAGTCATCTCAATTAGATTAAATAAAAAGGTTAATTAAAAAAATTCTCATAATAATATACAAATAATATTAGCCATGAAGCTAGTGTAAGGCCTCTGCAATACTGGTTCCCCAAGATCCTTCATTCACTGCCCTTTCACACCCTGCACTGAGTGAATCATCAGTCTACGATTATGTTGACCAAAGTCAAAATAAAATCCAACACTCAAACCCCTCACGAGACATAAAGAAACCTTCCCCAGAGCCTGTTGTCCACGGGGGTGAGAGACTCTCTCCCGGGTCAAACCAACAAAGGGCAGCAGCCAGGGAGACCTTCTGGAAGTGACCCCGCCAGCTGATTTCAGGTCCTTCAGTCTCGGTCCACCCTTTGAAATCCGACATCAACAAACTGTTCTGCCCACTTTGAAGGACACGCCGACACTTGCCTCCAAACTCCAGACCCCAGGACTCGAACGTACCGCCTTCGACAAGGCTGTTCTCCCTTCGGCAGCCATTTTGTGTAATTATGTTGTGTTGAAGCCAGCCTCTGTTGAATAAAGAACTCCAAAGCCTTCACCATTACTAGCTATTGATATAGTAATTATTAATCATAATTCTAATTTAATCGTTTGCTATATCATATGAGACTGAATCCACTGCTTGGTTATTGGTCCCTGGTTCCAGTGTGGTGCCCCGTTATTATTCATTCAGATTAATACTGATACTAATACCTGATAACCAACAGTAGGACCTACACTAGTCATCACTAAACCAAAACAATGATTATTTGCAAAATCAAGGCACAATTGGGGAACATCAGAGGCACAAGCTGCCAATAACTAAATGCTCATTACAATCATTATCAGTTATACTTCTACTGATTGGTCATCACATAGTTTGTCCTATTAACAGTTTCTGTAACAAATATCTCACATGAACAGTACACGTGGTGCGATTCTGCTGACTGTTCTTTGTGTTAAAATCTGACTGAAAGAAGGTAAACTTAAACAGTCATACCATGCCCTGCTCCATAGGTGCCCATATAAGTTAATTAATGTATATTTTGTCCATTAAATGTAATGTTCTTTATGTGCTTCATGACTCCCTCTCACACTCACTCGGCCAGATGTTTATCAGGGTACCCAGAAAGTGGATAAACCGGTCTGATCGGCAGAGGTCAAACAATCAGAGAAAATAAAAAAGACGTTTAGAGATGAACTGATGACGTTTGATGACGTTGACGTGTGATGGAATGACTCAACTGGAAATGTCCATGACAGACAAAAAAACGGCATGTATTTGTGAACCTAGGATGCTAATCTTTTAGCTTTTGTGCTGCCACTTGCTTCAAGTTTTGTTTTCCACACATGAGCGGGGTATCGCTTCCCAAGCCTTGTTGACTTTGACTTTTGTTTACATGGCTCAGGTTTGTTCATTGGTCGTAAGACACAGTTTGCCATTTGGATTGTTTTAACGGTTAAACAAATGGCTGGTCTGGTTTCCTGCGATCACCCCTCTGATTTTAAAAGGCATTTTCACACCATGCCTGTCACAAATAGGCCAATATGCTTTGTACATTTGAGAAAGAACAATCGATAAAAAAGAATAATATTTGTGCAGAGTTAAGCTAAGCAAACACAGGCCAATAAGGCTCAGTGGTTGGCAATTATGAATACATTATATTTGGTGTTCAAACAGGAGCAGACATGCTAGTCACGTGTTACAATACCTAGGTTGGACTTGCGGAACTGGTAGGCCTCAAAGCTCTCCTGCAGGCTGCTGTAGTGCTTGGCCAGGTGTTCCTTCCTCTGCTCCAGCTTGGGCTGGAGGTCCAGGTTCAGCTCTGCCAGGTTCCTGTTGCTGGCCAGTGTCGTGTCCTTGCTCTGCTGAACGCCCTGCATCTGAGGAACAAACACAACAGGAGGTGGTTTTTGGGAGGATAGTGTGGGTGCTAGGTGTTCTAAAAGGTTCTGCTGATGGAAGACAGAACCTTCGATCGCAAGACTCGCTTGATTGCTGGACCATTTCAGTGGGAATTCTCCTCCCCTTATGCTATCTGCACATTACAGTTTTCAATGTCCGGTTTCAGCGAAACCTTTCCCCAGCGCTGGCACAGCAATAAAAACAAATGTGGAGATAACTTTGGCTATGTGACACGACCACATGCATAACCTCATGCTTGCCTGAACTGTACCTGAATTCACCTGCTTTTGTGTATTTAAACCTCATTCACATTTTGACACTTTTTGGCACAACTTGAAATGGATTTCTCATTTTTCTCTCATTTCTCTCATAATCTCTTGATCATCATGCAGGGACGCAAGTCATCATTTTCTAATAACAATTTGGCAGCAATGAGTAGCATGCCAGAGTTCTACTGGAGAACTATGCTTGGAAATTGAATGCAAACATAGTTGCAATTTATGAGCCAACATCTTGCCATTCAATGTTGTACATTGCAGGATAAAAGAACAGCGGCCAGTCAATAAAGAGCCATGATGAGTGAATGACAACAGGAAAACGCAGTCAGTGCGATTAGAGAAGTGGCACCAATTAAATTATTGTCACACACCCAAACAGGTTTTAACATGCAATTTAGCAAGAGGTAATTGTTAACAATAGAAGAGGACAGGTCTAAAAATACTGTGGCAGAACTGGGAGACCACAAAAAAACAGACTCAGTCACAGTCTCATTTCAAGAACTGGTGAACAAAAAATGGACAACGCATAGCCTAAACATTAGCACAGCACTACAGCTCCAGTGAGCACAACCTAGCATTCGTGAGAAGTGCATTACTCATTCAATGTGATCGCCTCACAACAGACCGGGCCTTTAGATAACACTAGCTGTCCAGGCTTGTTCTGACAAAGCCAGCCCATTGCTGTTTGCCCGGTGCTGGGTGGAGATGTTTACCAGTCCCTCCGACTCCCTAAACCTACTCAGCCAAGAGAAACAACACACCCGCATACCCATGGAAAAGTGGGCCGCACGCCAAGCCTTATGTGGACCTGGAACATATTGAATATGTTGCTATGTAAGCAAAGGGATTGTCACAACAAGCTCTGCAAGAGAAATACCCTGAGACAGATGACTTGTTTTTTAATAGTTTATTTTCTTCCTGTGTGCTAACCACAACCACTGAATTTATTACAACGGAAACCAAGGCGCAACTTGAGTTTAGCGTGGAACAGCATGTGACATACAGGTGGTCCAAGTCCCTCTTTAGCAAGGGATGGCAAACATAAAGAAGCATCAGAGTCTGATCCCAGCGGTGACAATCGGTGTGGATGGACGTCCCATCTCAATTCTCTATAATTCCCTTGAGTGGGAGCGTCACGTGCTGCTGCTGATAGTCTATGGGTCTAAAGCCTTGATGAATGCATGAACCTGGCAGAAGGGGCATTTAAGCAAAAGATCTTAAGCACCATCAGACATCTACCTGTCTAGCAACACCCTTAACACTTTCCATGTAGATGAGACACTAATAGCACATGGGAAGTCAGACAGTCACCTCTCTTGAACGGCAACTTCTGTCACAACACCAAACAACACAGGTCGTCATAACATAACTCGACGGTGGCAAGTAACACTCTACACGCTGCCCAGAAATAACACTACAGTCTACATTCTTTCCAAGGAAAAGCAAAAGGGAAATTAAAGAAAGTGTGTATTCGTCTACATATTCAGCCACGGCTATTTGTTGTGATCAGTGACTCAAGGCTGTCTGAAAGCGCTGCTTGTGTCCCTATCTGCAGAAAGGATCGGTGTTATTAACAGCCAGCTCACAGGGCTCTCGGGTTTCAATGGAGGACTTGGCGGTGAAGGCCTTTGTTCCTCGCCATGTAAATGACAGGTATGATGGAGATATCACCCAGCTGTACACCCACCACCATGTAAGGAGGTGCTCCCAACCCAAAAAGCAAAAGTGTGATGCCGTAAACAAATCACTGTCCTAATCCATTACCCAAATGTCCTGTCTGGGAATAATAAAGTAGGTTGTTATCTTAAGTAGCCTTTTAGAGAGGAGCAAAGGGAGCAAGTTCATGATTGATTGATAACAATAGGAAGACTGGAAGAATAGGAAGATTAATATGTGATATTTAATATGTCTATATGCAAAGTCAAACTATAAAGCTTTATTTAACATCGGTTAATTTAAACAGCAGTCACCACATTTTCTAGTTTCTTTTAAGATTACCGTTGCGGCACCTTTGCCCAGAAAAGGTTTAGGCCTAGTTATAGACCTGGCATTGGATCCAAAATGCAATATGTCTCATCCTGAAGGATTTGTTCGCTTAATCAGTCTGGAGTCCATCTCGCCTGTCAGTCACAGTGTGCACACACACATTATCAGAGCTCCAGCACAGACCTGTGTGTGAATGCAACACTTCTCAGCGACAGAGGAACTTAGGCAGGGATTGTTTGGTTATTTTCAAAAAACTCTTCTCTTCTGCGCTCGCTACTACTCTCAAATATTGTTCATGGTAGCCTGTCTGTTCGTTATCATAATGCATGGGATTTTTAATTGTTTAAACCCATCATTGTTTGACTGGGAATGAGTTGACTCAAAACAATTAGACTATTCAAATTTTACGATAAAGCCCTATGCTACTGCTTGTCTCTACTGAAACTGTTATTGTGTATTTGTATGAGTAAAGTGACCACTAGCAATGACCTAAAATGAGGATACCCGGCCACAAATCATGCCGTTTTAGAAAGCCTATTGCTTCCACATTTGTGAGTCTATCACACACAAAAGTTGGTTTATATGGCAAACACCATGGTGTAGCAACTGCAAATTGTGTCTTCAGATACAAATCAACGGCTGCTGACGCTAGCTTTAGAATCCCCATAAACAAGTTGTCATGACTGCAGCTTTGAGGCTACTAAAAACACACAAGCCTATTTGAAAAGATATGAGCAGCACTATGTTTCCAGGGCGTGCTTTCATCTCAGTTATATAACTAATGTAATCTAAGAAAATAAGCCTAGTTTTAATGAAGAATACATTGTCTCTTTAAGAAATTGCTTTACAGCCTGTGATGGAGAACAAGCGGTGACTGGTTTGTTGGCAGGGTGGAAAGGACAGCCCTATCACCAAGGACAGGGAGCTGATAATAGAAGCACCACCTACATAATTACGGGACGGTTATGGGGAAACGAAACCCCTGGTAGGCCTGGTACTGTGTATACATGTATACTCATACACTACTGAAACACTCGATTAATGTTCAACCGCAAAACAGATGTTGTGGTTGAAATCATTCATAATGGCATTATATACATCAATACGCGAATGCCACCACTTCACGTGATGCCTACATTTGCAAAACAGGTGCATAGCGATGTGGTACAGTAAAACTAGCACGTGAAATGAGCAATACACGCAAGTATACACGTTTTAAAGTAAAGAAATGGCAAATAAATTGCAAACAGGACCTCGTTAAAACGACTGCAAACGAGGCCTAACATCGGTTGAGCGCCAATGAAGGCGATCGGCAAAGTTGTTTTTTTTAAATGCACTTGAAAGTTTGACCATTAACTTAGTACTACGTTTTGAAAGACTTTCTATAGCTTAATGTTGAGGTGAACTTTTCCGGACAAAATGTCTCGCAGTAAGTAAACGCTGGTAACTTGATGGGTTTGGTTGTTCCTCAGTCACGCTTACAATGTTTCAAGTTTGTTATGGTAACAGTAACAACGAAACAACGTTGTACAGCATATATGACAGTACAAATGTAGCTAGTCACAATTTGCGGAAAAGCTCCAAGAGAGCGCGTCACGCAAACACAAAGGGTT
>OMOU01091199.1:0-10883 GCA_900312585.1 Malacocephalus occidentalis
GGGTTGGCTGTGAGCCCGGCCCGTCTCAGCGACTCGATGCTGCGGCCAAGTGTCGCTATGGACGATTACGTCATCCAAGTATGCCGCAGCATACTCCGCATGTGGCCATGAGCCGCTGGAACGTGGCCGGAGCAGAGTCAGATGGCTTTCCAAAATGAAGAAGAAGAAGAGGACGGACAACCCCCGTCTTTATTGTCGCGGTTAACACCATGCATGTACACCCCTGCACGGCGGCCCTCCCAACCCACCCCACACACACACACACACGCCCCTATAGGTGTCGCCGTGAAATTGGTCCTCCGCTTTTAACCCATCCATGGCCATCTTCCTCCGCGGTCAGGCCAGGAGCGGTGGGTAGCTAGTGCAGCGCCCGGGGACCACCTCGTTCCAACCGCCGCTGGTCAGGCGACGGTCTTCTTCCATGTTTTTAGAGGGGTTATATATACAGTGTATATATATATGGAGGAACCCCAGGGAGCACGGGGAGAACATGGAAACTCCACACAGAAAGGGCTGTTCACGAAATCCCAGCACTGAAGACATGGGGTGAACTAACCATGTCCCAGGCGGGAATCGATCCCAGGACCTTCTAGCTGTGAGGCCACAGCACTACGACTGTGCCACCGTGCCCCCACCGTACCAATAATAAGACATAGAAATGATATTTCAAGAAGGACCAGGCCATATTGTATGGAATGAAAGAACAAAACCAAAATAACTGACTGAAAGTCTTCAGTCAAGAACCATGTGGCCAAGACACACCCCCCACACCCCCCACTCACCAGCACCATCGACAACACAACAGTGTGTCCTCTTCCTCTCCAAAGCCCTTCACATCAGAGGGTGAAAGAATGCCTTACATTCTTCACACCACCCGGCCCACAATCCGACGTATGAGGGAGGTGTGGGAGGGATGAGCACTTTCCCTGAGAGGATACCACAGTGGTTCTTTGACAGCAACACCAGCCATGCGGCTGTATGCATTTGCTGTGTAAACACACTAAATCACTCCCTCATGTGTTGACTGGAAATCAGAGGAGGAGCACTGTTGTCACATTGTGGCAGTGCCAGCTCCCCCTTCTACGTAAGCACATTGAACATAATGCGAAATAATTATTATTTACTTGTATAACGCGCCAGCATGGTAGTCTGCGTTCATTCAAAAATCTTTCCAATTTGTTGCAATTCGGGTTTTTTTGTTTTTTTAATACAATGCGTACTCCGGCTACTTCCTGGGCCGCAGGCCCAATGAGCGCTTAAGTGAGTCAGTGAACTTTTGGCAAGCACATGACCAAAAGCTGCTCTCTGATTGGCGGCTTGTGATTTTACCAAGGTTCTTGGTAAAATCCGACTTGACGGTAAGAACACAGACTGAATGAGCCAGCCAAGTAAGGACAGATGCACAAGTGAGGGCAGTAGTAGCAGAAATATGGCACTGGCATGAAATAGCAGATGTATACATAAGATAAAAGAATCAGATTGAGAGGCCTGGTGGCCTGGGGGAAGGAGATGGCGTTGTCCATACATCGGTTGGGACTGGACGCAAACTGAAGGGGGTCCCAGGTATCAGGAAGGGTGGAGCAGTTGTGGGTTCTGACTAGCTGCTTGAAGGACTTGATGATGGGGGTCAGTGCTACAGTGCGATAGTCATTCAGGCAGGTGATGGAAGGTTTCTTCGCTACGGTGGCCTATTTGAAGCAGGTGGGGACTGCAGACTGGTACAGGGAGAGTTTGAGTATAGAAGTAATTACTTCAGCAGTTATTTTTTGTAAAGCTGGTGTATTGGAAAATTACTATGAGGGTTTAGGCAACAGTTTTTTTTGCCACTTAAAATGTCTATCACCTGCCGCCACTGCATTCTGGTGCCATCATAACTGTTGGAGCCGTTTCAATGGTGGCCATTGTGTGGCGCTGTGGGTGGCCATGGTTTTCTACTTGATGTAGGACTAATTGGAAACAGGTGTGGTGCACAGCAAGGTCTATGCTTGTTGACCGTTAGTCAGGATAAAGGTGGTATGGGTTACTTTTGAAGGATATACTTTTGTTAGTTTGGAAAATAAATGGATTGACATATTCACATATTTGACACCGGAGCCACGCATACATAACTGAGCAAAACAAACGGTGCGTCAACAATAACAGACTTATGATTGTGTCATAGTCTGCCTCTGTCCCCCATAAAGTGATCATCACCTGTCTGTTGTGTTCTGTCTCCACCCCCCACGTTCCTGGTGTGTTCCCCATGTGTTTGATTTGTTTAGTTATTGTCTTAGTTGGCCTGTTTATTGTTTTGGTTTGTAGTTGGTTGCATGTTCTGGTGTTTTTCCATTCATTGTTTTGTCACATGGTTTTGTCTGCTGGCCATTTTGTTTCAGTTGTTTCACTTGCCTTGTTAGTCTCTCTATTTATGCCTGCCCCAATCCAGTGTTCCTCGTCTGATCATCGTCTTATGTGCGAGTACGCTGTTCCTGTTACATGTCTGTACCTGTCCCCCTGTCCCACTTTTATTGAAAGTTATATCGCGCATTTGGGTCCTTTTCCCCCTGACCTCTCCCACACTGTGACAGATTGTTTTTTGCTATCGCTTACACAAGCCAGTTTTTCCACAGAAAGTTCATATTCAGGGCAAACACAGGTGGCGCTTACAAAATGAATTATCAGTCGGGTTCCATAAGCCAGTGAACCAGTATAGAGAACGACAGCAAGACAAACCTAAATGATTACCTTCATGTAGTAGTCCATGCTGGGGCTCCGGGGAATCTAAATGGAAGAAGCCTGTGAGTTAATTATACTCTGTAGAGCTTCAATTACACTAGGAATTTGGCCACATAGGATACTCTCACTGTACTGTACTGCTTTGGTCACTTCTCATTTCTCATTATACTTTATCATCACATGTTGCTGCTCCCATTTACTAGTATTGCTATGTCACTTTTTACCATACTTATGAGGTACTATATTACTAATTGTTAAGAGTTGTTTTAGAATTGATGTCTAGAAGAATTATTTTTACTGTACTTACTAGGTACGATTACTAATTGTTTAGAGTTGTTTAGAATTCATGTTCAGAAGAATACTGCAGGAGTCAATGGGGAGTAAGCATCCCATTGTACTTGGCAATAACGAAATCTTGAATCTCTTGAATGTTGAATATCTTTAAGCTACTTACACTTGAGCAATACTTTGATATGAACTTTGTAATATGAACTTTGTAATCATTTGTATTAAAATATACAGTATATTACCTTTATATGATAAATAAATGGAATCGATGATAAATATAACCTAATGAAGACATCATTTAACTTCCTGACGTAATAATGTTGTAACTATTAAAGGGCAACTAAAGGCCTACGGTTTCTAGTCTCTAAATGTATACACCGTTTATACAACTATAAGTAATAAGTGGAAGATGGATTTGGAAATTACTCACCATATGGAGATTTTAATTTCATGTTGCTGATTTGAGACTGAAAAGCAATCCCCATCCCTGCTAAGAGATGCAGTATCTTTGCCACGGTCATAGCCATCCTCTTCAGAGGACGTGTAGCAGCCAACACATGGACGCGCTACCTGGTGCTCCACTGCACCTCTGAGGCTGAGTGGCCCACTATCGCCAGTTTCTGTGCGAAAGGGCTTCCTTTTTCAAACACTAAATGACTAGCACGAGTGACGACAAATCCTTTTTGAGTCATTTGAGAAATTAAGAAACGTAGCCTATAATTGTACGCTTTAACGCGCTTTTTAAACAGTCAGAAACGGTAAATGAAGCCGCAGTTTATAACATGACCATAATATCCCTGCTCTTCCCCGGGGGGGCACGTACAGTCCTGAGGAGGAGGAGCGCTCACTTCCACCACTGGTTTATGATCCGCGTCATAAAGTTGGTCCTTAAAGGGAAAGCATTGACTTGGGCGACTTTCTGTGAAGGCGTATCGAGACCGCGAGTCAAGTGAGCCGTCCTCTGCAGCAACAACTCTGCAGCAACAATCCAACAATCCAAGCAAGGCGCTGCTTGGATTGTTGATGCTCGTCTCTTCGTGGTGTTACGGTACGGGTTGTAGGAGCACCCAAAGAGGACTAAGAAAGCGGCAATAAATTATCATATTCGATATAACAAGTACAAACGATATTATATGTGTTTTTCAAAAAAACACATTTGATCTGTCATAAAAATCCTTATATGAAACTTCCACTGTATTCATGTTCTTGATGACCCTGACCATGTGCAATTTGATATGGTTTTACTGTAGAGTTTTTGAGAAATTTAAAGAGAACTCCAAATTTCAGCTAACCTATAAAGGAAACATTGTCATGACAGATCAAAGACAATCATTTGAAAAACACATAACATAATTTTTACTTCTTCTATCAAATGTGATAAATTATTGCTGCTTTCTCGGTCCTTTTTGGCCACTCCAGCCACGAATAGACGAGCATCGACAATCCAAGCAGCAGCTGACCGTGATTCTGCAGACGATGGCTCACTTGATGGCGGTGTTTCTAGGCTGACATCGTTGATCTGATATAAATGTATAATGGCCATTTCATGTCGGATTGGGCTCTTTGTCTGATAATAAACCAGTAACTACTTCAGTAGTTGTTTTTTCCACAGGCCTAACTTGACCCACTAGGACTGATGTAGGAGTTTGTTGGTAGGTCCATTTGATCATTGCGTTGGCTAATCTACTCACAACAAAATATTGGAATGTATCAATGGAAAACATCTAAGGGTTTTGTTGTTTATACCCTGTGTGTAAAAATCTCCCAACTCTATTTGGGGTTGACTCAAATAGACACATCAGTCTGTCGCTTTCCCCCTCTGAGTGTGATTTATGTTCTGTGTTTTGGCACCCCCTTCTGGACTTTGTCATTATCGGTTACCATGTGTTTAGATTAGATTGAACTTTATTGTCATTGCACAGAGTACACATACCAGTACAACGAAATGCAGTTAGCATCTAACCAGGAGTACAAAAGTAGTAGCAACAGTATAAAAGTGAACAGTAACGGTAAGCAACAATCTACAAGGAATATACTGAATCTGCGGAGTGCATATAGGTATGTCTACAGAAATATATATATGGTGAACGCTATACATTGAGGTATGTACAGTATAGGCAGAGATATACATTGAGGTATGTACAGTATGGACAGAGGTATACTCAGTAGTGCAGCGGAGTATATACGGGGAACAGTGCAAGTGTCTGATGGGTCCGGATCCAGAGTCAACATGCAAATGTCGGATCTGCAGAGAATATACAGAATATACAGTGCATATAAGAATATACAGAATCTCCATCCAATTGCTTCCGCTTATCCGGGGCCGAGTTGCGGAGGCAGCAGCCTAGCAGGGTTTTCCCAGGCCAGATGAGATATATAATTCCTCCAGCGGATTCTGGGTCTGCCTCAGGGTCTCCTCTCAGTCGGACGTGCCCAGAAAACCTCTAAAGGGAGGCGCCGGGAGGCATCCTGGTCAGATGCCCGAACCACCTCAGCTGACTCCTTTTGCTGAGGAGGAGCAGTGGCTCTACTCCGAGCTCCCTCTGGATGTCTGAGCTCCTCACCTTATCTCTAAGGCTGAGCCCAGCCACCCTCCAGAGGAAACTCATTTGGCCGCTTGTATCCACGATCTCGTTCTTTTGGTCACTACCCACAGCTCGTGACCATAGATGAGGGTTGGAACGTAGATGGACCGGTAAATCGAGAGCTTCGTATTCCGGCTGAGCTCCTTCTTCACCACAACGGACCGGCACAGCGCCCGCACTACTGCAGACGCCGCACCAATCCGTTTGTCCATCTCCCACTCCATTTTTCCCTCCATTTTCCCAAGACCCTGAGACACTTGAACTCCTTCACTTGAGGCAGCGACTCACTCCCAACCCGGAGGGAGCACTCCGTTGGAGTTGAGAGAGAGTCAGCACTTGGAGGTGCTGACTCTCATCCCGACCGCTTCACACTCGGCTTGCTGGAGGTCAGTGCATGCTGGAGGTCACGGTCTGATGTAGCCAACAGAACTACATTGTCTGCAAAGAGCAGGGATGCAATTCTGAGGTCTCCAAACTGGACACTCTCCTCACCTTGGCTACGCCTTGAGATTCTGTCCATGAAAATCACAAACAGATTGGTGACAAGGGGCAACCTTGGTGGAGTCCAACACCCACTGAGAACGTGCTTGACTGTGGGCCGAGAATACGGCCACAGCTCTCACTTTGGACCGAATGGCACGTACTAACGGCCCCGGCACCCCATACTCCCACAGTACCCCAACAGGATTTCCCGGGGGACACGGTCATAAGCCTTCTGATTAGCAAACTCCCATGCCCCCCCCAACAACCCGGCAGTAAAGAGCTGGTCCACGGTTCCATGGCAAGGACGGAAACCACATTGCTCCTCCTGAAGTTGAGGTTTGACAATTGGCTGCAGCCTCCTTTCCAGCACCCTGGAATAAAGCGAAGTGACGTTCCACATCCCTACAAACAGTCGGCAATGCTGGGGATTGGTGCGCCCAAGACCCCGCCTTTGCCTACTGCCCGGTTTGCAATGCACCTGACCCCAATGACTCTCCCTGCAGGTGGTGGGCCCACAGGGAGGCGGCTCCTCATTGCCTTTTCGGGCTTGGCCCAGCCGGGTCCCATGGATCCAGGCCCGGCCACCAGATATTTGCCAGCAAGCTCCCCTCTCCCGCTTTCCCTTGTCCAGGCGAGGTGTCATAGTTCGTTGTAAGCCTTTTCATGGGGGTCTTTGAATCGCTCTTAGTCTGGCCGCTCCCCTGGGACCACCTTACCTTGAGAGACCCTACCAGGGGCTATTGCCCCAGACAACACAGCTCCCAGGTTCACTGGGGCACCCAAACCCCCCCACCACGATAAGGTGGCGATTCTTTGGGGGGGAGAATCTACAGTGCATATAGTATATGTTCATAAATATAGATGTATGGACAGAGGTATATGCAGTAGTGCGTATACACTGGGGTGTACAGCGGGGTATATACGGGGAGCAGTGCAAATGTCTGACGAGTCTGGGTCCGGAGTCGCCGTGCAATGTAGGATCTGCAGAGAATATACAGAAAGAACAGTGGAATATATACAGTACATATACAGTACAGGGTATATACAGTAATGTACAGTAATATGCAGTATACAGGGTAGTGCAAATGTCCATGTGCAAGTCTGACGGTGGTGCTGGAGTCAGTGTGCAGTTAGGAAGGTGGTGGTGGTGTAGGGGGAGGGGGTAGGGAATAGTGTAAATGTGCAGATGTCGGGGGTGGGGGGACTCACCGGGGTGAAGAGTATTGTTTGTTTTCATCCGCCACATGTCTTTGTTGTGTTTCCGTCTCCGTCCCCATGTGTCATAATTTTCCCCCTTCCTTGTGTTGTTCCCCATGTGTTGTAGTGTGTATTCTTTTAGTTATTGTTTTTATGTATTCTAGTATTTTAGTGTTCCATTTTACAGTTTGTGTATTCCTGTGTTGTGTTGTTTCCCCACCCTTGATTGTCTGCAAATGTCTCCTCTTCCCACATTAGTTTCTGCCTCGCCTTTGCTGTCAACCTCCGCAGCGGCTCCGCCTTCGCCGCCGATCTTCAGAGCGGTCTCATCTTCGTCACTGACCTCCAGAGTGGTCTCGTCTTCACCGCCAACCTCCGGAGTGGTCCCACAACCCCCAGTGTGTGCACCAGACACCAGTGATCGTAGTTGCCAGTTAAGTGTGGAATGGACTGGAAGGGGGGAGACAAAATGTGACATCTAGTGTCTAAATGTTAATGTTCAATCAATACCACCTGTAAGCCTCTGTCTGATACCTCCTTGCCTTACATTGTATTCCGTGTATTAAAGTATTCACGTTGACAGGAGATATCCGCCATTATACCGTCTTCCCCAACTAAGTCCAAGGCTATGGCCTATGGCCACCTGTCTGGCCACGGGGGACGTCTGGTTGACGTCTCTGCAAAGCCACAACCCAGGGTGCCTGCACCGATGCAGCTCAGCCACATGAGTCTCTCCCCGGAGGAATGAAAGCGTTGCTGCCAGGCCACCCTCTGCCTGTACTGTGGCCAGACCAACCATCTTGTCCCCGGTGCCTAGTAAAAGCCAGGTCTCACCAGTAGAAGGGGAGATACTGCTGAGCCAAAACACAGACAGATATTCCTCCCCCCAAAGACCCCTGTTCCACGCCAGGTTCCTCTTTCCAGGGGGTCTCTCCTGCAAACCCTTTTGCCTAGCGGTAGCTTTTTTGGACGGGAACAGCCTCAAGTCGTCATGACAGATGACTGGCTCTGCGGCAGTCCATCCAGGCTGTTTTCACTGAAGCTAGGCTGCATAATAAGCAGTCTAAGCATGTGTTATATGTTAAATATGCACACATGCTGATGACATATAACACATGCTTGACTTTTGACATACATACATTCATACTCACCTTATTCTATCATTATTATTCTATTGTTTTAAATACTGTAAATATTGTAAACATTCTGATTCGGATCCCCCCAAATCAAGTTATCTTTAGTATTCTTTTGCACATTCCCCTGAGCATCGCCACTTTTCATTTCACTGCATATCCTGTCAGCCTATCAGGCCCTATCTGCCACCAGGCGCAAGGAGGATCGGTAACGTCAAGGTGTATCCTGTATGTGCATGTGACAAATAAAGTTATTGCATCTTGTCTCTTGAATCAATTCATACATGCCTGTCAATAATATCAACAACATCAGGTTTGTGTATATTATATAGCCATTGGATTAGGCCTATACAAGATATAATCAACATTGGCAACATTCATTTTAAGGATTTAGTATTGTTATAGATGCAAGATGTTCAAGCCTTGTGAATGTCAATCAAATGTTTGTTTAATGTCATTTGTCAGAGGCAAAGTTTTGTCTGCACCTTTATAAAATAAATAAATGTAAAGTCAAATGCAGTCGGGTATTCTTTGACAAACAATTAATTGTGTATATATATACAGTACCGACCCAATGCTGATGTTACACCGAGCCTGCTATGACAGTTATCGTCACCCCTTTTTAGTCTCCTGCCCGTGTCGTTGTGATGCAGTATTGCTACCAGATGATGGCAGTATTTCGCTAGTTGCCCAAGAAACTCGGAACGGCTGGAGCACCACCGGAGCAGAGAGAGTCCTACATGTGGTGGACATTAATGTAACGACGGCAGAGTAAATGTACTTGCGTACTATACTTAAGTACATTTTTGGAGTATCTGTACTTTACTTGAGTATTATTTAACTTATTACTTTTACTTCACTACATTTGAAAGACATAGGCCTATATTATCTCCACTCCATTTTTATAGAAAGGCCTCGTTATTCATTACTTCGTTTGAAGTTTTTAATTTCTACAATCTACAATTTTTCTTCTGTGATAGCTCTTATCGAGCTTTGCCCCTTTAAGGAAGTGGGTTGTGTGGGTAACCTGCGAGGGTGATGTAGTAGGACGTGAGTGTGTTGTTAGCTGCAGCCACAGTGAGTTGCAGGATGTTAAGTGAGTTAAGTTTCCATAGTTAGAAGGAAACAGCTTAGAACATCACTAAGAGGCAGTGCATTATGTTAGCTTCTGTAACAAAATAAGGTTCCAGTTCTCCACTGCAGAGTTGGTCAGGACACTAAGTGTGTAAAAAGTTACGTTTATGTTAGATGTTTATCAGTTGTAAAGCAAGAGGTCTGTAACCGGAATTTTACACTTGGGAAAATCTCCCTGTTTACATGCAAGACAGCAAAAAAACACTGCCATGCTGTTTCATGTTCCCCCCCGGAAGAATCGTGGTGGGGGGGGGTTGGGTGCCCCAGTGAACCTGGGAGCTGTGTTGTCCGAGGCAACAGCCCCTGGTAGGGTCTCCCAAGGCAAAGTGGTCCCAGGGGAGGGGCCAGACTTAGAACGATTCAAAGACCCAAATGAAAAGGCTTCCCAAGCGGCGTCCCAGACCTGGGAGGGGAGCTTGTTGGCGAGCATCTGATGGCTGGGCCTGGATCCATGGGCCTGGCCGGGCCAAGCCCGAAGAGGCAACGAGGAGCCGCCTCCCTGTGGGCCCACCACCTGTGGGGAGAGTCATTGGGGTCGGGTGCAATGCAGACCGGGCGGTAGGCAAAGGCGGGGTCCTGGGCGTGCGGATCCCCGGCATCGCCAACTGGTTCTAGGGACGTGGAACATCACCTTGCTGGCAGGAAAGGAGCCGGACCTGGTGCGGGAGGTGGAGCGGTACCAACTAGATATGGTTGGGCTTACCTCCACGCACAGTGCCGGTTCTGGAACCAAACTCCTGGAGAGGGGCTGGACTCTCTTCTTTTCTGGAGTTGCCCAGGGTGTGAGGCGCCAGGCGGGTGTGGGGATACTCACAAGTCCCCGGCTGAGCGCCGCTGTGTTGGAGTTTTCCCCGGTGAATGAGAGGGTCGCCTCCATGTGATTGTTAGTCGCTGGGGGGAAGGCTCTGACTGCTGTGTGTGCATATGCACCAAACAGCAGTTCAGAGTATCCGGCCTTCTTAGAGTCCTTGGAGAGCATCCTAGAAAGGGTGCCATCTGGGGACTCCATAGTTCTACTGGGGGACTTCAACGCGCATGTGGGCAACGATGGAGAAACCTGGAGGGGGGTGATCATAAGTGTACCTGGTAGGCCACCTTAGGCCAAAGATCAATAATCTACTTTGTTGTTGTATCAGCAGAACTGCGGCCGCATGTTTTGGACACTCGGGTAAAGAGAGGTGCAGAGCTGTCAACTGATCACCACCTGGTGGTGAGTTGGATCAGATGGCGGGGGAGGCTGACGGACAGACCTGGTAAACCCAAGCGGGTAGTGAGGGTGAACTGGGAACGTCTGGTGGAAGCCCTTGTCCGTAGGGTCTTTAACTCCCACCTCCGGAAGAACTTCTCG
>OMOU01091205.1:0-11059 GCA_900312585.1 Malacocephalus occidentalis
TGTCCCACGGTGTCTACCTGCCCAGGAGACTGAGTCCTGTGTGTCTAGTGGTGTCTACCTGCCCAGGAGACTGAGTCCTGTGTGTCTAGTGGTGTCTACCTGCCCAGGAGACAGACTGAGTCCTGTGTGTCTAGTGGTGTCTACCTGCCCAGGAGACTGAGTCCTGTGTGTCTAGTGGTGTCTACCTGCCCAGGAGACAGACTGAGTCCTGTGTGTCTAGTGGTGTCTACCTGCCCAGGAGACTGAGTCCTGTGTGTCTAGTGGTGTCTACCTGCCCAGGAGACAGACTGAGTCCTGTGTGTCTAGTGGTGTCTACCTGCCCAGGTGACTGAGTCCTGTGTGTCTAGTGGTGTCTACCTGCCCAGGAGACAGACTGAGTCCTGTGTGTCTAGTGGTGTCTACCTGCCCAGGTGACTGAGTCCTGTGTGTCTAGTGGTATCTACCTGCCCAGGTGACTCCCTATAGAGCCATCGGTTGGTCAATATTTCTACACAATCAGGTCACAGTGCATGCTCTGCACTGCCTCTGAATCCTGAGCTATTGATTTGGTAATTATTGATCATAGTTCCAGTTGAGTTAATCCACTGGCTGTTTATTGGTGCTCCATTGCTCAATTCAAATTAATACCGTTTTTATTTGAACAATTAATCATTTTCTTTGATCATTATTATTCTTTTATAGATTTGGTTACATGTTGATTGAGATGACTGACATGACTGACGGAGTCAGAAACAAGCCATTTATTGATGTGCAGGCCCGACAGAAGGTGTCTATTGATGTTGGAGCCCAGCAGTGGAGGCTCAGGCTGTCTGTGGGCGGAGCCTAGCGACGAGCTTGGGGAGGGTGGAGGGGTCGCGGGTGTGGATGTGGTGCAGCACGGCTCCGCCCACCGCCAGGGTCAGGCTCAGCTTCAACAGCCGGCCCACAAGAGAAGCTCCCTGCGGCTGGTCGTCCACCTGCGAGAGGAACACGGGACACGATGACACATCACTGCAGGACACTGGGCGGGACAAGAGGTTCTCCTCTCCTCCTCCGCAGGACGGCCTCCACACGCCACACGCATGTTCACGGGGGCCTACTCACCTGGCGGGTCTTCAGGGGTTCGAACATGCGGTCAAACTGCGTGAAGATGGCCTGGCGGGCCCCCGCCCACTTCCCGGGCCCCGTCACACGGTACTGGTAGGCTGTCATGGGGCCCCACAGAAGCCTCTTGTAGAAGGCGTAGTCTGTGAAGAAGAGCCACAGAAGGCTGGGCCGGGCTCCGATCTCCCCCGCCAGGTCGTCCATGTAGTCAACGAAGTCCACCTGCAAGGGAGTCCGCTTGGACACGATGAAGCTGCACACACAGCAGGGCAGGCAAGCGTCTCAGGGTCACCTTGCTCGGAAACACATTCCTTTGCAATCATAATAAACAATAATAACAATACGTTTGGTCATACTTTTGTTTTATAACTTTGGTGTCCTTCTCCACAGACTTTACCATGGCCTGCATAGAAGGAAGCTTCTTCATGCCTGGGAAAAAAACAGATAGATAGAATCTCTATCTGGAGGTATATAGATAGAGTCTATATCTAGAGGTCTATAGATAGAGTCTCTATCTAGAGGTACAGTATATAGATAGAGTCTCTATCTAGACGTCTATAGATAGAATCTCTATCTAGAGGTACAGTATATAGATAGAGTCTCTATCTAGAGGTCTATAGATAGAATCTCTATCTAGAGGTACAGTATATAGATAGAGTCTCTATCTAGAGGTCTATAGATAGAGTCTCTATCTAGAGGTACAGTATATAGATAGAGTCTCTATCTAGAGGTCTATAGATAGAGTCTCTATCTAGAGGTACAGTATATAGATAGTCTATATCTAGAGGTCTATAGATAGAGTGTCTATCTAGAGGTGTGCCTGACAACCTACAACACAAAATCATTGAGGTGCAAAGCAACGACGAGCTCAAAGCTTGGTACAATATCCTCCCTTTGCTGGAGTTCTACAAACTGTGTGAACGTGCTGAGGATGTTCCCATCCTGAGGAGTTTGCATCACTATTTGGGAGGACCTACTGCTGTGAGCAGTCAAATGTGCTATATTGACATACAGCACAGATGAAATGACATGCCTCTCAGGCCCAGGTGACTCTTGCAAAGACTCGGTTTCCGCTCAAGACTGACTGACCCCAAACCTGCAAAACCAGCTGCGAGTAGCATCATCATCAGTACCATCTGACACCAAACGCCTCGCCATAGAGAAATGGTTCCAGCCATCGCATTAGGTTTTGCATGGCTCTCGAAGGATGTTCTAAAACTCGAAATGACCCTTGACAGGAAAAAGGTTCCCCACCCCTGTTCTAGAGGTCTATAGCTAGAGGTCTATAGCTAAAGTTGCATAGATAGGGGTCTATAGCTAGAGGTCACGACAGACTTGACAAATGAATGGCAGTTCAAGTTAGGTTGGAGGTGATGATGCTTGGATTCTTACCCTTGAAGACACGAGCGACCCAGCGGGCTTGCATCTCAGCCTGGGGCATAATGGCTCCGAGGGCATGGATGAAGCCCACCACAGCCAGCGTGGAGTGCTCCAGGGTGGGTGGGAACACATGCTTGTACAGGCCGACGCGGTGACCAGTCTTGTACATGGCATTGCTAGGCAGGAAGGGGAAGTCATAGTTGTACCCTGTGGCAAACACAATAATATCCACCTACGGACAAATGCCCAGATCAGAGCCCAAAATGACGATGTATGAGTTGGTCAATTGAAAACAATCAGATGTTGGCATGGACCTCCACCCACCTTCTCCAGCACAGTGTCATCATCGAAAACCACAGAAGAGGCACGGATCTCCTTAATGTTTGACTTGATGACCACAGATCCAGAAAGAATCTTGAGAGGCAGTTCATCATTGAAGACTGGGATCTGACTAAACAGTCTATTGGACAATGGGGTACAGAGGGGAGCACGGTTAAGGAAGTGGCCGGGATATCAGAGAACAGATGACCATATTGCACAATGAGTAAGGATCAGCTCTATAGGTAAATGCATTCATTGTGTGATGTCCTTGATATTCCCTCACACATCTTCACAACTATCCATCCCTACCTATCCAGTTATCTCTCAACGCTCCCATCTGTATCACTCATCACCTCGACCTCTTCCTATATGAGCAGCCCTGCTCCCCTATCTGCATGGAATTATCTATGGCTGAACACTGGGTCACAATGAAATGTGTTCATTTCATTATTAATATTATGGGAAATGAACCAACTAATGCTGAGGACAAAACCAGAGAAATGTAGTACCTGTGCTTGGGTTTGATGGCGTACATGGTGTGGTCATACATGGCGTTGACTCTCCCCTCACCGTACCAGTTGAGGAGGTTGACAGGCAGGAGCTGGAAGAGGATGTGGACGAAGCGAGTGTTGTACTTCATGTCCAAGGGCAGGCCGTCGTCAGACACCTGGCGGACCACCCAGGCCCCCCGCCGAGTGCTGAGATAAACCTGGAGACCCCCACAGCACACTCAGCGAGACAGGTAGAGGGGAGCATGTGTATCGGTATCAGTACAACCAGATGCACCATGTGTATCGGTACCAGTACAAGCAGATGAACCATGTGTATCGGTACCAGTACAACCAGATGCACCATGTGTATCGGTACCAGTACAACCAGATGCACCATGTGTATCTGTACCAGTACAACTAGACAGGTAGATGAATGTATCTCCAGTACAACCTGCTCTGCTACACGGCTGCCCTCCACAGCGATGTCACCCCCAGAATTCCCAATGCCGACCACCACCACTCTCTTCCCAATCATGTCCTCAGGACCCTTGTAGTCCCAGCTGTGGAAATACTTCCCCTCAAAGGTTTCAATTCCTACGACAAGAACACAGGCATGCACACACACGCACACGCACACGCACACGCACACGCCCGGAAGGTTGCTGGTTTGATCCCCGGCTCCTGCTGTTGCCCTCTGAGTGGCCACAGGTCTGAATGGTGACATATAAACGCCACCCATTGACCATATTTACTGTATTTCTCTATGTTGGGTTACCTGGGAATTCCTTGAGAGGCAGGTGGGGGTAGGTGTAGTGACCAGAGCAGCAGATGACCGCATCAAATACATGTCTTTCCTCCTGTCCATCCTTGTTTAGTGTCAACACCTCCCACTGACCACTTCGGGAGTAGTCTGGTCTCTGCTTCACACTCTTCACTAGAGTCTAAGCATAGCAGCGTACGAAATAAGGAGCAGCTTATTCATACTGTATGATCATTGACAAATTACAATGTAAAAAGGTGAGACTGTGGCGTCACAACAACTATATATTCAATCAATAAAAGCTAATATTATTATGATCCCATGTCCCAGGTGTCAGGTGTTCTACCTGGAAGCGTATGTGGTCCAACAGTTTGAAATGCTCAGCATACATGCGGAAGTATTGGAGGATCTTGGAGTGGTGCATGTAGTTGGGGTAATCGCTGGGGATGGGGAAGTCACTGTAGCACATCATCTCCTTGGAGATGTTGATGGTGAGCGACCGGTAGATGCTAGCCCTGTGTGCCTCGGACACCTCCTGGAGGACGAGAAAGGATTTTAAGATGGCTTTCCTTTCAACCTTTAAGGTTTCCCATCAGCAGACTCTAGCAACTGGAGTTGGAGCTGTAGACCAAACCAGAAGTTCTACAACGCTATCGCCAAACTTCTGGGGGGAACCTGCAAGCATGAGGTGGCGGAGTCAAGGTTTGCTCTTTTGTTAGGGATATATTCGCCCTGAGAGAAACTCGTTCAAGAGTCACAAGATGGACACATGCTTTTGTCAAAAGGCAGGTGTGTCATGCTAACTGCTTTTCTACCTACAGTCAACAGGTGACCACAGGGTCCACTATGTCCACGTCTCCCATTCTTCGTCGATGTGAGAAGCTGTGCAATGCATTCTGGTGTCGGCGAGGGTCGGTCCTCATTAGCATGAAGTTTAATTCTGGCAACTTGATGCCTTGTGACGGATTTGTCGGCTAACATAGTTGATGAATGGCAAATGTGGAAACGAGCTACATTAGCCTAGCAATTACAAGTCCTGCTTGTCTAGGGGCCCGGCCCAATAGGACCCGTATATTAAGGGAAGCCTCTGGGGGCCCAATAGGACCCATATATTAAGGGAAGCCTCTAGGGGCCCAATAGGACCAGTATATTAAGGGAAGCCTCTGGGGGCCCAATAGGACCCGTATATTAAGGGAAGCCTCTAGGGGCCCAATAGGACCCGTATATTAAGGGAAGCCTCTAGGGGCCCAATAGGACCAGTATATTAAGGGAAGCCTCTGGGGGCCCAATAGGACCAGTATATTAAGGGAAGCCTCTAGGGGCCTAATCGGACCTGTATATTAAGGGAAGCCTCTGGGGGCCCAATAGGACCCGTATATTAAGGGAAGCCTCTGGGGGCACAATACGACCTGTATATTAAGGGAAGCCTCTGGGGGCCCAATAAGACCCGTATATTAAGGGAAGCCTCTGGGGGCCCAATAGGACCCATATATTAAGGAAAGCCTCTAGGGGCCGAATAGGACCAGTATATTAAGGGAAGCCTCTAGCGGCCCAGCCTTGCCTTGAACTTCCAGAGGCCCCCCATGTCATCGCTGCTCTCGAAGCAGACGGGCACCATGCCCTCCTCCAGACAGGCCTTCATGCTGGTCAGACCAGAGGGCCCTGCGCCGATCACGGCCACCCGATGCACCATCCTGGATCCTGAAAAATAAGGTACGGTTGTTAAAATCGTAAATGTTCGTTAAAATCGATTTATGCAGACACTTTTATCCAAAGCGACTTCAAAGAAGTATATTTGTCAAAAGCAAGACAGCAACCAGGGCTAATCTAAAAACGATGAAGTTTGTGAAACGTATGTTATTGTACATTTTAAATGACAATCCCGAGCCACACTGCCAGTATCAAGTGGAATCCGAGAGCTGATGAATAGAACCAGAAGGTTGTTGTAACTCTCTGTCGGGGTAAGGATTGTGGGCAGTGCACAACACAGTTACTTCAGTACATTTGGTACCTGGTCAAACATAAACTACTAGAAGCACAATGATTGATTGTCAGAGCTTCGATAGAGCTACAGTTAACGCAACCAACGTCCAGCACACATCTAAGTAAGTATTTAGTATATAAAGTATTGATAAAAAAAACAAATGTACCAAGACATTTTGTTAAATGACTGCCTAATAGGTCATTTGACTTACTGCCCACTAATACGTGATTTGATGAGGTGGTGAGGTATAATAATAATAATAATATAATATAATAATAATAATATTAGACGAGTTTAGATTCAACTTCAGACGTTATCAAACATTAGAGATGAGCTCCTACCTTGATGTTGGTTCTACCAGTTGAAGGGGAGGAGGGAGGAGGGTCACCCGCCTTTATACCCGCAGAACCTCCCTCCCTCTCAGTTGGTCATGGCATGAAGGGCATCAGGACTAAAGTGCAGCTGCTTTCTGTTGAACATTTCACAACTGGCAAGGCTGTGACCCTCACTCACCTCAGTAGCGTGCTCCTGCAGATGTTGAGTAGCTTGCTCCTGCAGATGTTGAGTAGCTTGCTCCTGCAGATGTTGAGTAGCTTGCTCCTGGAGATGTTGAGTAGCTTGCTCCTGCAGATGTTGAGTAGCTTGCTCCTGGAGATGTTGAGTAGCTTGCTCCTGGAGATGTTGAGTAGCTTGCTCCTGCAGATGTTGAGTAGCTTGCTCCTGCAGATGTTGAGTAGCTTGCTCCTGCAGATGTTGAGTAGCGTGCACCTGCAGATGTTGAGTAGCGTGCACCTGCAGATGTTACCTCGATCTTATGTCTTAAAGCGTCAGGAAAACACACAAGTCATGAGAACATATTTGAGAGGTTTATTTTCCAATCCCAATCACAGTGCTATCTTCCAAAAGTAAACATTTACAGGGCATTGGGCCTTTCCCAGATCCCGCCTTGGACGCCAGCAGACATGTCAAGCAATGACACTACTATAGGCTAACGAGATGAATACAGAACAATACAAATCATCGTATATTGTAAAGCTGAAGTATAATGCATCGGTATATCATGTCCAGCTTTGGATGGAATTAGTATTATTGAACAGGCACAAAGTAAACGAAAAAAGATTCAAAGGAGTCCCAAAGTCTCCAAGAGCAGACGACTCACTCATCCGTGTTAGATCTTGTTCCGACTGGTTTGTTGCACATGACTGATTTCCATGTCGGCCAGCCACGGTGAGTCACCGCTCCCAGCCCTTCCTGCTCAGCTGTGGGAACCACCAACAAGCATGCATGTGTCTTCTCATTTCTACTTCATCTTACATTGAGGATTTGTATTTCTTGTACATTTCTCCTTTAGTGTTCCTGTGTAAAGGAAGCTTCCTTGCATATAAAAAGATCCCAGGTGGTCCTTTATGCTCGCCCTCCACTTCACAGTGGATTATTTCCATATCACCGCCTCTATCGAGGCCCTCTTGCATCTCCGGTCATATTGTCCTCAGCTCAGGTCGTCCCCGAGAGGTTTAGAAAGAACAGCAGACGTAAACACACTTTTTTATAAATCATTATATTATATTATATTATATTACTGTTATCCACCGCAGAAATAAGACTCACCAATAACATTCATCAATAAGATTCAATATTGCAACAGAGTGGCTTTAAGGAACATTTGAGAAGACCAAATGAACACCCAGACAGCAGAAGGTGTGCTGAGGGGAACATGCCAGGACCTCTGGCCCTTCTAGGAGGGCGACAGCGACCAGGTCATTACGTTCAGCAACATCACCACAGCAATGTCCTGAACCTGGAAACACTAACATACATTCATCGTTCATCTCCCAATAAAACAATGAGCTGATGATGGCCATGGAACAGCTTGTATTGCTTTTGAAAGGTCTGTCGAGGGACTGCTGACACAGTCGAGACTAGATTGCCAAACTGTTCTTAATTATTGACAGAACTGTCGTATTGCTATGGACCCTCAGAGTGAATACCCCCAATATGTACATTTGGAACGTGACAATAGATTATATTTACAGTAGGACTCTATGACTGCTGTCAAAGAACACATTCAGTACACATTCAGTATCATGCCTCCCGGAGCATCGGCCAGGCAGGTCAATGTCTTTTCTAGATGACAGACTCCCCTAAAAAGCTACATGCACTGGACAGCTTCAAATGCGGCAGGCATGGAATCTGTCTGGTTTGAACTATTAGACGTTGATTGGGGGACGTTGTTCAGGGAGTCCTTCATACTATACACACTGTGCAACAATGCACACACCTCTGCAAAATCTCCGAGCCCTTAGGGGGCCAAGGGCGTCATAATCACTTGGCCCTTTAAGAGTGGAACTGAGATTAAGGGCGACACAAATAAAATTGACTTGACATGAAACCGGTTTTGTCTTTGTCTCGTTGATAGTTCACTTTTTTTGGTAGGGGGTTAACAAGAGCTCCATTTCAAATGGAGAACTGAATGGAATGTGAGCAATGCTGGTCTATCTATACAATGTACTACTGAGGTCTCATGATTAAGAAGCTATTTCACAGCTGGAAGAACAGTGTGTCCACTCACTAGAGACAGCTCAACACATCTGCCTGTCGCCCTGCCCGCTACCCAACCTGCTGGTCCCTCTCTACCCCAACTGGCTCTCTCTCTCTCCCTCCTGTCTCTCTCTCTCCCTCCTGTCTCCCACTCTACCCCACCTGTCTCTCTCTCCCTCCCCTCTGTCTCTCCTCAGGCCAGCGGTCCCAGCAGTGTGTGCAGGGCCTGTGGTGAGAGCCACAGCATCTCCACCAGGTTGTACTGGCAGTAGCCCATCCAGAATCCAAACAGCACGTCGGTGACATTGTGGCGGCCGAGCAGAACACGACTCAGGCCCACGGTGGCGGCCCACAGCACCACCAGCAGCCGCAGAGGTGCCGCCAGCACCAGGTGGGCCAGGAGGAAGCGGGCGCACATGGCGGCCCGCGTGGCATGGCCGGAGGGGAAGGAGTAGCGGTCCACGGAGAAGGTGGCGAACATGTCCATGCGGTTGTGGGCGGGGCGACGGCGACGCACCACAGCCTTGACCACCGTCACCAGGACCAGGTCCAGGAGCAGGGCTGGAGGCACAAGACCACACCGCAGTCAGGACACCTGCAGACATGCTCTTTATAGAGCCAAATACATACAGGTGCTACAGGTAACTCGGACAGTAACCTTACTGTGAGTTCTTACTTCAGGTAACTCGGACAGTAACCTTACTGTGAGTTCTTAGTTCAGGTAACGCAGACAGTAACCTTACTGTGAGTTCTTAGTTCAGGTAACTCAGACAGTAACCTTACTGTGAGTTCTTAGTTCAGGTAACGCAGACAGTAACCTTACTGTGAGTTCTTAGTTCAGGTAACGCAGACAGTAACCTTACTGTGAGTTCTTAGTTCAGGTAACTCAGACAGTAACCTTACTGTGAGTTCTTAGTTCAGGTAACTCAGACAGTAACCTTACTGTGAGTTCTTAGTTCAGGTAGCACAGACAGGCCTTACTGTGAGTTCTTACTTCAGTTAACTCGGACAGTAACCTTACTGTGAGTTCTTACTTCAGTTAACTCGGACAGTAACCTTACTGTGAGTTCTTAGTTCAGTTAACTTAGTCAGTAACAGTAACATTAGTTTAGTTCACTTGGTCAGTAACAGTAATATTAGTTATTAGTTAAGTTAACTTAGTCAGTAGCAGTAATATTAGTTCTTAGTTGAGTTAACTTAGTCAGTAACAGTAATATTAGTTATTAGTTGATGGTGGTGAAGACAGCGGAGAGCATCATCGACTGCCATCGATGAAGCCTGAGGAGAGCTCAGAGCATCCTAGAGGACCACAGCCCCCCACACTGTTCACACTGCTGCCGTCTGACGTTACCTAGTCCTCCAGGCACCGACTAGCAGACTCAGGACCCAGACCATCAGGCTGCTCAACCAACATCTCTAAATGTACACTTGACAAGTACATTTAGATGATTCAATTACTATTCCCTGTGCCATATTTAATGACTGGATACATATGCTTCCGATTCTTATCTTATGTATATTGTGTTATCGTATTATGTATACTGTGCCGCTCAATAAATAAATAAATATATATATATATATGCAGCCCGGTGTTGTGAAGAACACTTTTAACTGAGACATGTCCTCCTTTGTCTAATGGTAACGTAACATAAGATCAGTTAACCCTGCAGGAAACATGACCCCTTCCACAGCTTCACTATTTACAGTTTAGAATGATTTATTAACTGTATAACATCATCTTGACATCCCATAATGCTTTTCAACACTACAGATTATAAAACGCCATCAGATTCTCCCAAATCCAACCACATAGAATTAGTCTACTTGTCATAGATCATGCATATTATTATTAATGATTAATGATTAATTATTATTATTATACAATCATTTCTACATTAATGGTCTCATCGTGGATGGCAGAATGTTGGACCATAAAACGAACTCATAGTTAATCTCTGCTGCCGTGGTAAAGATAGTGAAAGATAGAACTTTCAGTATTTTATCATCTGCACATTGTGTGTGCTGATTACACAGGTATCAAACATGTTGATTTATTTATAGTTATATAGTTCATGTTATGTTGTAAAATACTGATATAGCGAGGTCTAATTGTAGGGCCTGTTCGCTCGTGGAGATGAGAACGGGTACAGTCCCCTGCTCCGTCCAACATGTTGGACACTGAGAGACTTTCACAACCATAGGCTGCAGGTTCAAGCCCCACAGAGCCCAGATGTTGGACCAGCAGCTGCAGGTTCAAGCCCCACAGAGCCCAGATGTTGGACCAGCAGCTGCAGGTTCAAGCCCCACAGAGCCCAGATGTTGGACAAGCAGCAGAGAGTTTACCCATGAACAGGTTCAGCATGACTTCCTGTCCCGCAGAGCTGTCACTCTTGTAGATGCAGTAGGCGGTGCCGCCCAGCCAGGGGATCCCGTGGCCAGAGACCTCCACCAGCTTCATCAGGGGCCTGACGCTGCCCCAGGAGGAGTCCTCGCAGGCGCAGA
>OMOU01091206.1:0-10668 GCA_900312585.1 Malacocephalus occidentalis
GGAAGAGGAGCGCAGAGGGCGGTCCGAAAAGGTGGCATAGGGGGAGGAGGGTCTGGAGGAGAGGGCCAGCTGTCCCAGGGACAGGAGGCTCACGTCCCGCTGCAGAGGTGTGAAACATTGAATATGTAATGTCAAAATTAAACATTTGTGTATTTCTAAAGATGCAAAAATTATTTAAACATACTAGTCTGATCGTGGTCCTTTATGATATAAAATAAGGTTATACTGTACTCCGCAACTAGAAACTAGACCTCAAAAATGGGTCTGCAGTTTGATTTTCAACCTAAAGATGGCAGAAAACGTTTCAGGTTCTGCAACTATAACATAGCAAAGAAGCGATGTTGTATTTGCAATAGGTTGCTCTCTTGGCCATCATTCACATTGTATTGTTGACCAATTACAGGTAGCAGACACGTGAGAGAGAGGTATACCTGGTTGCTGTGTGTGGTCTCCACAGGGACAGACAGCTGTTGGGTGATGTTGTCATGGAGACAGAGGCTGACTCTCGTCTTCTGGTCGAGGCTGAAAGCTTCCAGGCTGAGGTCACACTCCCAGTGTTCACCAACACACTGAGCCAGAAAGACACGCAGTGGCTCAGAGCTGACTGGGAAACCAACACATACACACACACACACACACACACACAGACACACACGTGTATTGAGACATGTATTACAAATTGATGCCAACATATCCGGAAAACCTTGTAAAAAAACGTGCAAAATGTGTGTGTGTGTGTGTGTGCGTGTCTATGTACCATAGTGCAGGCGGACGTTGTGAAGATACAGGGGGCTCTGGAGGACATTACAGCGACCTGCCTCATCCTCTCTGGTCAGTAAGAGCAAGTCTGTGTAGATCAGTACCATCACCTGTAGGGGGCATCAGAGGGGTTACATGTAAAGAAACTTCTCACTAATTTGCTTCTCACTATGGCCTGGGTGGTAGTTACCTTGGTGGGCTGCAGGGATCCTTGGTGCAGAACCATCTCCTCTGCCATTAGCAGAGTTCTGTCCCCACTGCACAGGTCCAGAGGCTGCCATGACCACAGGCTTCGTTATACAAACCAAACTTTACGAACAAGCACTAACACAACACCACGCAAAGTCGACGTTCCTCTTCATCGTGGTTCTCACCTGGACGAAGACAGGGAAGATGAGGGTTTTGGGCGCCAGCGGGGCGCAGGTTCCGTAGCTGGAGCACGGCAGGTGGGACTGCACCATGGTGCAGTTCTGGTAGTTGTTATAGCAACCGGGCAGCACGGGCGCCGGGGAGAGGACCAGGGACGTGGAGGAGGAGGGCGGAGTTAAGGTGGCGGGCTTGAAGGAGCGCCCCCCTCCGGGCCATTCCATGGGAGCTTGTTGCAGTTGTTGCTGCTGGAAGTGTGGCTCCTGCTGGTGGAGCCCCCTGCTGGGGTGGGTTTGGTACAGCCGCCCTGGACCAGGACAGAGACACACGCCGCATTCTAATGGGTCCAATTCTGCCCTATACAGTGAAATGCACTATTTACAGAGTAGTGACTTTGGACACCTATATAGGGCACTACTATATATCCATAATGCACCATCAAAGAAGTGCACAACTGATGCACACTGATTGCCACACTTCACCCCATGATGCATTGCGGTTTGCATTGCCATTGGATTTATTCAATAGTGATCGTCCAGCTAACCCTTTTAAGATGCTTCACACTATGATATCGCCAGCAGTAACAGAGGTTCACTTTTTTACTTGAGGTTACATGTTACACGGACTGTGTAACAGCACTGTGTATCTCACCAATAGTGGCATTTCCATCCTGGTATACAGTCTGAAGCATCTGAAAGAGAAAGAGAACGAATGACAGAGAGTGACAGAGATTAACATCCTCATTAACATCATTATTGACTAGGATTTATTCTTAGATTAACAAGGTATTATTCTAAAATATGTAGATGAACTCCGAATTATTCTTACATTTGTAGATTAACTAGGAATAATTCTTAGATTCTTTGTATTTATAGAGAGAACTGTCCGATATACTGTGGACGACCCACAGTAGCTGTATGTGTAACTTTCCTTAATATCATGGAAGGCATTTCTGTATATACTCATTTTGTGCGCTGCACCTGTATAGTATGTACTGTATGTAGGCCTGTAATTTGATTTTCATGACAACCAATCATCCGATCCACTTCACACATGGCAGGTTTATTTCTGAGGACCCGCAGAAGTTCAGTGTGTCGAGTGCAAAGTTGTGGATGTGCAGTTCTTGAGAATGCTGCAAGCAGTCAGCCCGTTCTGAACAGACACAAAACAGGCAGCACATTGGCTGGTGTATTGCAGTCGGTCCATTTTGAACGGGCACATTACTTTAGAATGGGCACATGACTAGTTCTGACAACAATCATTGGCTGACTGGCATTAGGCTCCGCCCGATCACACCCACCTGGCTTCCGGGATTGACGGGTGAAAGAATAATATAGTTGTCTCCGTTTGATGATGTCACACGTGTGCCCTTGAGTGTGGTGGTGGTGGGGGCAGGAGGATAATTCGAATCATCTTCTCTCCAAATCGACCCTAGGCGAGACCTCACGCCTGAACTCTGACCCCTGCGGCGGCCATGTTTGCTATTAGGAGGATGAGGAAGGAGCTTCTTCACAGTCGTCTAGGAGACGGAGAAATAACGGAGAGATGGTCAGACCACTAAGAGAGAGGAGAGACCTCTAGGAGCAGAAGAACAAGGAGCTAATAAATGGACATTTACAGAGGTGGGTGAGATTGTGCAAGTTGGCTTCAGGTCTGGTTGACTCCTCCAGACCACCAGAACTATCTGAGAGGAGCTCCTAGAGGGGGGGAGAGGAGAAGACAATGAGAGACATATAGTGTATACTGTATGTCTACACAGACTGATGCCAGCAGACCAGAGGGTTGAGTACCTACCTGATGGCGTGTGCCAGATCCACACACTGCCAGCTCTCCACGGAAACGCCGTTCATCTGCAGAACACAATCACCCTGCTGGAGGCCTGCCTGATGGGCGGGGCCTTCTGCACACACACACACACACACACACACATGCAGAGCAATGCAGTGAGAATGTTATAGGTTTTCTGAAGCCTGGTCCTTTATGTAGCAGAACTACCTTACCTGGTTCCACAGACTGGACTCTTACTGGACAGTCGGAGCAGATGGTGAACCCAAACCCATCGTTGCCTCGCATGATGCTCACCTGCAAAACAGACCATTCACAGCTCAGCTTGGCTGGAGAAAAATTATATGCTGTTTGGAACTGACACTTTTATCAAGAGCATCATACCTCCCTGGCAGAAACCAGTATAGTATAGGAGATATAGTATGGAGGAGACCAGTATTGTATGGAGGAGACCAGTACAGTATGGAGGAGACCAGTATAGTTTGGTAGAGACCAGTACAGTATAGGAGACTAGTACAGTATGGTACTAGAGATCAGTACAGTATAGTAGACCAGTGCAGTATAGTACAGACCAATACAACATGGTAGAGACCAGTACAGTATGGTACAGACCAGTACAGTATGGTTGAGACCATTAACGTATGGAATGGGGCAGTGGGGTGTGTGTTTGGTGGCTGGTTTAAGCAGCCTCACCTGGCCTGAGGCAGGCTGATTAGGCTCTTGGGCTGGGTTAGGCTGCACACCTGTGGTTTGGGCAATAAAGCCACACAGGATAAACCACCACCACAAACACACACCACACACACACACACACTTATGATGTGGTGATGTGGAGTTGTCTCATCCTGGTTTAAAGACATTAGTGATATTTACAAGTGAGTTTTCTGCTTTACAAGTGATATGCTTTTCTGAACACACCAGACTGTTGCATTATTTAGCTTTACCCACTTAGTCTTTATAGCCACATTACTGATGAACAATAAATATGTCTGTCTGTATCAGAAACACATTAGTAAAACCTTTTTTTATATGTGGGTCTTTTAAACATTTATACACAACGATAAATATTTGTGTTTGTGTTGCATTAAAAACTATTTTCATGGAGAGAGTCATTTATACATAAACTATTTATATGTACATACCAGAGTACATTTGTGAATCCTTCTATGTGTATTCATTAATATTGCGATCTGACTCCGGAGACCTGAGCTAGTCATATTGTGAGACCAGTGCTTTATGGGAGATGACCAGTGCATAATGGGAGATGACCAGTGGCATATTTGAGGCCTTGCACGGCTGGGTGCACTTGGTTATTCTGTGTAGTTTGTTCAGTTGGTACAATGGTGGTGTTGGCAGCAGAGAAAGGCAAGGCAATAGTAATAAAGATTGTGGGAGAGAGAGAGAGAGCGAGAGAGAGAGAGAGTGTTATTTGGTAGAGGATCCAAAGAGGAGGGGTGCAAGGAGATGTAGTAAAGGTCGTTTTCTCCTTGGGAGATTTTGCCAAACAAAAGGATGCAAATGTCTGAGTGACAGTAAAGATATTAAAGTCGAGGAGACACACAGTGCTCAGACTGAGATACACAGAGGGCCACAGAGACAGACAGATTACACCACCATGGTTACCATATGCCAGTGTTTATCCACCTGCGGCACGGGCACCACCGGTGGTGCACGTAGGTACTGCAGGTGGGATTTCATTCTTGAGATGATTCTTGACAGATTTACAATCATTGAAAAAGTTATGCAGTTGAACGGTAATTGAAAATATATATTGTTCAGTAAATATCGTAATAGGGCTTATTATTTAAAAAATGGTTTTCCCTTGGTGCATTCCATCCTGTGTTTTCCATTTTAATGCTTTCCATCAACATTTAGTGTTAACTTCTGTTTGCAGTACTTGGGGGCACTGGCACTCTTTGTGTATTTATCCATTTGACTGTTTACATATGAGGTGGTCAGTGAAAGGCCTTGATAACAATTTAGTGGAACACCTCAAGTCAAAGCCTGAGAACCGCTGCCACAGCCAACCCGCTCCCCACTCACAAGAAACGTATCACAGAAGGTAAAGTTTGCTCTCGCTGTAAAACATCGGCAACAAGAGCGAGACAAAGACCACATGACTCGGGCGGAGGTCCAGTTACAGCCACACTGAGAACCTGAAAGAGGACCCGCTGCTGTCTTCAACAGAACTGCCAGACAGCAGACTGTTTACGGCCAGCTGTGCTGCAGGGAATTGGAATATGCACTGATTTACACATTTCACGATATACTGCGCTGAACAAGCAAGATAATACTATAGGCATATGCATTGTTTAGTTGACTTAAAACACACACACCGGCACACACACACCGGCACACACCCGGCTTGCCTTGAATACGGGAAATCCTATGAAGAATACAGGGAAGTGTTTGGTATTGTGCCAACAGCACAGTGTCTTGGACAACGCTGCATCCACACTCCTTCACATATGGTCACAGTCAAATATGGTCACAGCAAATACTCACCAGTCTATATGCAAATAGATACGCATCTACTATTCACATATAGGCCAGGATAAACACAACATTTTGTAATAAATAAATTCTTTCTTCTTTCTTACTTTGATTACCTAATTGACTTTTTGTTTAGCATCTTTCATGTTTGAGGCCGTGTGAGTGGCTAACTGAATCCATTCACACGGTAATACACAGTAGTATTTACACGGTAATACACAGTAGTATTCACACGGTAATACACAGTAGTATTGACACGGTAATACACAGTAGTATTTACACGGTAATACACAGTAGTATTTACACGGTCACACACAGTAGTATGCACACAGCCGTAGTATGAGGTTCATTATTTAACTTACTCCAATTACTACTTTTACTTCCCACCTTTAGACACCTTGAGACAAAATGGAATTACTCATATTTAGGTCAAATTTGAGAAAAAGTCAATATCACACACTCTCTCTCTCTCTCTGTCCAACTCACACCCACACATCACGGAGCCGTGACAAGACTGACTTACATGTCTCACACACACATGCGTAGGAGGGGGGAACAGAACACTTATAATATGGAAGGAAACCATACTCTAAAAGCACCCACACAGACACCCCCCAACACATACACACACACACACACTCACACACAGGGAAACGATATGGGAACAGTATGTCACAACTGAACTAAACAAGTGCAGATGATACATAACTAGTGCCCTGGTACATAACAGTAGCAGACTCATCATTAGTGTTATGAGCGACAATGATCAGCTGTGAAAAGGGACCTTTCTGGTCAGTTAGTCTCCATAGGGACTGTCTTTAAACAAATGAACTGCACTTTCTTGTAGTGGAGGAGTTGGACACACCTTCCAATAAAAAGAAGCTTGTAGTGTGGTGCTAAACCAAAACATCCAAACATGTGTGGTAGCACCAAATATTGGACAGGTACAGTGGCTCATTTTCACCAATCCATTTTGGCCATCAAACAAAACATGCTAAGTTTTTGGCCTTCATTAGAGCAGGAACAAATGGACTGCACTTTTCTAAGCTGTCGCCACTTAAAGCACTTCACAATTAGTGCCTCACATTCACTCATTCATACACCGGCAGCGGTTTCCACCATCAAGGTAACAATCAACAGGTCAGGAGCAGTTAGGGTTGGGTGTCTTGCACCAGGGACACCTCGACACTTAGCTAGGAGGAGCCGGGGATTGAACCGGCAACTCTGGTTGCCAGATGCTGATCTCCTTGGCAGATGCTCCTGCTTGACCTCCTGAGCTACTGCCGCCCCTGTAACCGACCGCCATCTCGATTAGGTTGTAGGTCAAATGTTGGGTTTGGTTAAGTAAGTCACTAGTCAGGGTGTCTGATAAGTTAGGCTACGATGACAGGCAACCATCATCTAGAGGTTCTGTTCCTGTTGAATATAGCAGCATAAGGGTCTATCAACCAGGACAATACAGTCATTGACACACACACAAACACATACACTCACTCACCTGTGGTAGATTTTGGCCGATACATATTTGACACAACCTGTGAATGGTGTGCATCCTGTGTCTTTGTCTCCCTGGTCCTCCGAGTCCTTTGTCTTCCTAAAATGCTAATAAATCCTAAAGTTAATAAATCCTCCTGGTTGTTCACCTGGTTGCCACTTGCATCATGTCTTGTTTAGGGGTTCTGGAATACTTGGGGTTCTGGAGAGCAGCTGCTCTCCTGGTTCCGAGCTGGCTTAGAACTCTGCTCGGTGAGGTTCTGAGCTGGTGTAGGACTCTGCTCGGTGAGGTTCTGAGCTGGTGTAGGTCTCTGCTCTGTGAGGTTCTGAGCTGGTGTAGGTCTCTGCTCTGTGAGGTTCTGAGCTGGTGTAGGTCTCTGCTCTGTGAGGTTCTGAGCTGGTGTAGGTCTCTGCTCTGTGAGGTTCTGAGCTGGTGTAGGTCTCTGTTCTGTGAGGTTCTGAGCTGGTGTAGGTCTCTGCTCAGTGAGGTTCTGAGCTGGTGTAGGTCTCTGCTCAGTGAGGTTCTGAGCTGGTGTAGGTCTCTGCTCTGTGAGGTTCTGAGCTGGCTTGAGTCTCTTCCCTGCAAGGTTCTGAGCTGGTTTAGGTCTCTGCTCCGCGTGGTTCTGAACTGATTTCGCTTCCCTTCCCTTCTTGGATGAGAATGTTGTGAACCAGGATTTAGTTCTCCTGGGAAAGGCCCGGTCTAACAATACCAGGAAACAGCCTGCTCTCTCACCCCCCATCCCTAACACACTGGAGAGGTCCGATAAGCCAGGACATCCTGGATCAACAGGAGCACTCACACACACAAACACACTATGAAACAGACTCGGACACACTCACCCACACACACACACACACTACGAAACAGACTCGGACACACTCACCCACACACACATCTGTGCACATGTGTGTGTGTGTGTGTGTGTGTAAGATACAGTAGAGCAGTAAAGATGAGCAACAGTAGAGAGCACGGGAGGTGAGTAGTCAAATAGATAAGTAAAGTACAGTAAATGCACAGTAGCGGTAGAACCGTAGACTATATTAGACCAGATAATAATATCATATATATAATAGACTATATATAGACTGTATACAGTACAGATACAGTAACACGTGAGCTGTGGACATATGTGTGCAGTGAGAAGAGGAGAGAGAGGAGAGAGAGAGAGAGGAGAGAGAGAGTGGAGCTAGGGGAGAGAGAGAGAGAGAGGAGAGAGTGGAGAGAGAGGAGAGAGAGAGAGAGAGAGAGAGGAGAGAGAGAGCAGTGAGAGGTGACGTTAATGTGGGTCAGAGTCACATCCACAGGACAGGAGTTACAGGACGCTACTCTGAGAGCGCTAATGTCGAGTCTCAATATAGACTTTCATGTCTGGGTGAATCTGTGTATATATTATATATGGTCCCAGCAGTTCCCCTGGGTCTGTTGGTCACCGTGACGACATAGAGAAGGTGATTGACAGCACCTCTCAGCTGTTGGGTTGAAAGTTCTCTCTCGAATGGATGAAAAACACCCAACACATGTTCTATAATTCATCATGTATGAAAGTTTGATGAACCTTTAGAGCAAGACATTTTCACAAACCTGTCCCCAACGACACACACACACACACACAGTGACACACACACACAATCTCTCTCTCTCTCTCACACACACACACACACACACACACATCCTTGTTGTGCTGAGTCTTGCCCTGTGTATGCTACTCGAAGCAGCTTTCAGGCAGCTGAATATCTGTCTCCATTTCAGTGTCTTTTTTTTTCTTCCGACATCAATACCTTTTCACCTACCATCCACCAGCATCTGCAGGATTAACCCGTATATTCCACGTTTACTCTGCAGGAATTTTCTTTTTACAAAAATAAAAACTTTTTCATTTTCATACTGTATTTATTATACTTCCCTGTAAGCATAACATTCCCAAAGGTTCAAATGATTCCTTCCCTTGCCGAAGTAGAGAAACGTACCTTCCTTATACCTTCCTCTGCCTCCCTTCCTTCCTTATTGCGTGGGATAGTTGGTTATTGCTTAAGTGTTTTGTTGAATTTAGAAACCGACCCACAGCAAGGCGCTATCGTCGCTAGCATCGTTTAATAGCATCCGATGGAAATTGTTATTGCTGCTACATATGCTTCGGCATTTGCAACAAGAAAGTTCTCGTTGCATTTTTTTAATCTAATTGTGCAGAGAATGGGTTTTCAGATGATTTCCAGGGGAACAAAATCCTCGGCTTCAAAACTACTTTCAGCTTCAGTATCATATTATAAACCGAGATGACAGAAAGGGGAGGAAAACTGGATCCTGGATCGCCAAGTTCAATTGGAGTTGTACCTCGTGAAGCACGATCCTGCAGGCGGATCAGGCCCCGATGACATTAACATAGAGAAAGGCTTATTCTAGCCTGTCCAAATGGCTTCCAAATGAAAGCAAGTGACGATCACTTCCTGGTTTCTAGTTTGTATCCGCAGCTGCTGTCAACTTCAACTGCAGTACGTTTTTCACCATTACGTTTTGTGCAAATAAACGTATCGGAAGTTCGACGTGTCAATATGCATCCTACTATAACGCAATGGAAGTAACAAGCAGACGTGGGGGGTTCTATGGAATATGTTTGTCCAACACAACATGAAAGAAAGAAAGAAAGAAAGAAAGGATATTGGATGATAACAAGGTGAACATTTAAGAACAAACCGTGGATAGATCACATGATAGATGGATGACAGGGATGCAGACAGGCAGACAGACAGGTGTGCACTTGAGACTCACCATCTGGGTTGGTTTGCTGTTCTGAATGCCGGCTCCAGATCTGCAGACGCTGGCCATAGCCCTGAGGTGCTCCTTCGGGCCCTGCTTGCCTGATCCAGGCGCCCGGCCCAGGGAAGCCTTGCTGGGTTCGGAAGAACCGGCAGCCAGGCTGGGTTGTTTGTTTGATCCGGAACTGAGAATCAGTGACAGCTTGTTAGAAGAAGAACCGGAATCCAGGGGGGGGTGGATTGGGTCTACAGCACGCGTGTTGGATTTCATCTTTTGTTCGGAACCCGCTGCTCCAAAGATCAGCTGGTGGAGGTCAGAGCCAGACACCAGGGTGGGGTGGTTGGGGTTAGAGCGAGGACCCAGGGTGTTGTGGTTGGATCCAGGAACAGTACCCAGGGGGTTGTGGTTGGATCCAGGAACAGTACCCAGGGGGTTGTGGTTGGATCCAGGAAGAGGACCCAGGGTGGGAAGGTCGGATTCAGGAACAGGTAGCAGGGTGTTGTGATTGGATCCAGGAAGAGACCCCGAGGTGTTGTGGTTGGATCCAGGAAGAGGTCCCAGGGTGGGGAGGGCTGATCCAGGAGCAGGTCCTGGCTGGGGCTGGTTCAGGTCTAACCTGGCCCTGCCACTGAGGCCGGGCAACGGTGGTTTATCCAGTGTCGCGTCGGGCGTCTTCTCACCATGCCGACCTAGGAGACAGCTGTCAGCTTCATCATCGTCATCCCACAACCACGCACTAGTCCTCCAAAACATCTTCACACACCAGCACGCACACACACACACACGCACACACTCAGGTGGAGCTTCTATAAGCAACTCTGCAAAGAAGTTTCTCTGGCTATCTAGGCTTACTCTCTCCCTTTCTCCCTCCCTCCTCGTCTCCGACCTCCAAGTGAATGAACATGAACCCTGGAATGATGTCAACACAGGGGAGAGACAGAGAGAGAGAGAGAGAGAGAGAGAAAGAGAGAGAGAGAGAGAAAGAGAGAGAGAGAGAGAAAGAGAGAGAGAGA
>OMOU01091207.1:0-10704 GCA_900312585.1 Malacocephalus occidentalis
ACACACACAAACACACACACACACACACACACACACACACACACACACACACACACACACACACACACACACACACACACACAGAGAGAGAATTCCTGTCCTGCCCCTCCCCCCGGCCAGACCGATCTTATAAGGGGACACGTTACACCACCAGGTGTGCGCATGATTAGCCATGCCAAGCAGTTTCCAAAACCAGTTGGAATGGCGCACCACTGATCATCGAGCAACCGGTAGGCTGATATATCCGGCAAACTTCTCGGTGGACACGCCCACTCGTCATGTCAAGTGGGGGGCCAGTCCAGCTGGTTTTTTGAAACCTGCTAATCCCGCTCACAGCAGGTGGTGGAATAGGAGTCCTTTAAGAGAAACAGAAGCTTAAACCAGAGGGAGGTGAGAGGGCGGGGGGCCACCTGCACGATGCGGGACTCCAGCTGCTCCACAGAGAGCGGCTCCTTGGTCGGCGCGACGGTGGCGCTCATCATCTGCCTCTTCATCACGCTGTACTTCTGCAGCGCCCGCTGGTGCTCGTGGAGGACGCCCTTCTCGTGGCGCTCGCACAGGTCCTGCATCACCACGCCACCGCCATCGTCACCATCACCATCATCATCACCATATCCGAAGCGCTTTACAGTACCGCCTCACATTCCCCCATTCATACACCGACGGCGGTGCCGACCATGCAAGGTAACAACCACCACGTCAGGAGCAGTCAGGGTCAGGGTGGCGTCCTGCTCAGGGTACGCCTCGACGCGCAGCTAGGCGGAGCCCCGGGGGGATCGAACTGGCAACCTTCCGGTTGCCAGACAACCGCTCTTAACCTCCTGAGCTAGTGCCGCCCATCGTGACCACAGAGAGGGATTTGAACACCTTCTTACATCACATAATGGTCCAACACTGAGAACGTTCATAATGGGAACTAGCAGGCTTTACAGAAGCTCACAGAGAGGGAGGGAGGTCTGAACGTGTGGACACTTCTCCATTGTGGTGTAGCTTAAAAAGTGTAGATCTAAATTCAAGCACTTTAAATGACCGACGTCCATGTCTTTACAAAAACTTAATGAAATATTTCAAGGACCCGTGGGAACACTGCCTTTCAATTGAATAGAAATGAGGTACAACAAGTGCCTACTGGACGGCATGCACGGATTTGACTTACTCTGTACGACTGCAGCAAATCCAGGAAGAAATTCAGTTTTTCCACCACGTCGTCCTCCTCCCTGCGACCCTGAAGATAGAGATTGGCCAAAAAGGGAAGCGTGAGTCCCCTCGGCGGCTAAACTTTTACTTCTAAAAAGCGCTCAAAAAGGCGTGCGGTCGACCGGGAGGGACCGCAACTTTTACCTGTTGAGCGGCTTTGTCCGATAGCAGCGCAAACTCCACAGACAGGCCTTTCAGGGACCTCCGCAAAGTCGCCCAGGTGCTCTGAGAGGACGCAAGCGAGGGGATGGAGGAGGCGTCTGAGCCCAGAGTACTGGGGGGGGGAGAATTGAGATTGACTCTTGATGTATATGTTTGGGTCGGCCATTTTGCTTAAGGAACCCTCTGGGTAGCTCATGCAGGTCGCGGATTGAACCCAGTACCTTGTTTGGCCGTCCGCTGAACTACAGTATGTATGGATTGATTATAACCTCATTAGAATAGATTAGACAAATCGGAGATGACGAAAGGCGACACAATCTGGAGTAAGTCTTGAAACCAGTGAAACCAGTGGCTCACGAGGTAGAGGGTTGCCCGGCCACCGGAAGGTCACTGGTTCGATCCCCCCCCCCTTTAGCCAAGTGTCATGGTGTCCCTGAGCAAGACACCCAGCAAGACACCCAGCTAGCCCCAGACACGCTAGCTGTTGTTGCTGCTGCTTTGCACGGTTGACCCCGCCACGGGCGCACCGACGCGTGTACGAACGGGGAAATGTGAGGCTTTATGTGAAGCACGTTTGGATAAAACCCTTGGACCGTGTGCCGCCGTCGAGGGGTAGAACCCGATACAACGCGACATACCTGAGTTCTCTGCCAAACATGAGCAAGTCGGTGGCGTTCCCTTTGGAGCGCTCGGCCATTTTCTCTGCTCTGTCGCGCAGTTTGTGGAAGCTGTTGTGGATGTTCCTGATCAACTCCCTGCTGGCCGAGAATTGGTTCTGGATGTCAGTCGGAAGATATTCCTAGAATTTAAAAACAAAAACAAATAGGAGGTAACCAAACGGTTATTTTGTCATTCGTCTCGTCCCACTAAAAACTATACACAGTCATAATCATAACTTTATTAGTGTAGCACCTTTAAATACAGAGTTTACAAAGTGCTTTGACAGACAAAGTAAAAACAGGTTACTTAAAAGACAATATCAGACAATAATAACAGAAAGCACAACAACACAGCCAAACAAAAGCAAGACAAGATCATGGTAAAGTTAAGAAAAAGTTGGAACAAGAAGACAAAACTATAAAAACATTATTTTTAAATACAATAAAATTCTATACAAAATAAAAGCAATAAAACACGATATCACATGAAAGCAAGACTCTAAAAATGGGTTTTTAAAAATGGGAGATTTAAAAAGAAGTGAGACTGTTATTCATTTCATTTATTAGTTTGAAATGTCTATTTTTTCATGAACACAAAGACGCCACACACCTTGGCCTGGGTGGCGATGCGGTTTGTGATGAACTCGTCGCCCGTTCTCTTGTAGGCCTCACGTAGTTTCGTTTGAACGTCCTGTTTGACAAAGATAATGAATCAGCGGAACGCAGCGGGTTTGCAATGTCACAACTTCCCGCCTCCCCCACCCTCTGGGAACGAGAGTCACGAAGAGAGTCACGACACAAGGCACGCGCGCGGAGGGGTTCATGTGAGGTCGCCGTACCGAGCCGTTAAAGGTGAGGAAGGTTTTCACCAGTTCGTCCTCGGAGGAGAAGGGGTGCCTCGCCACCAGGTTAATGAACCTGCCGAGCGCACGCCGCCGCCCCTCGATGAACTCCCGCTCGGAGACGGAAGTCAGAACTGTGGGTGGAAAGAACCATTTATTTTTATATTATTATGATGATGATGGTTATTGTGCACCTTTAAAAAAAAGCCTTTATGATCTGTGTGACAGTGGAGAACAACAGACTGTGTGAAGTGTACCAAAAAAAGCCATGATGCAGCTAACATGCTAATAAACCGATTGAATTGAAACAAATAATGAAATAAATGAATTAAAAGAAAGCACCATCATGTATCTATTTTATATCCAGTAACAATCTCACACAGCAAACTTTCTGGCATCTTTAAATGCGGTGCATCGATGATTATTTGCATGGCATATTTGCATATGGGCAGAATTTGACTCCCTAATCCACCATCATGTCATCACAACTGATGATCTTGGCCCAAAATGTAAAGGGAAGCCACACGTGTCCGATTACAACAACGTCTGGAAAGACCCAAGATAAAGACGGTGAAAAATGCGCTTTCCGTACAATTTACTTCGACGTAGTCACCGAATCAACAGAATGTGTAAATGCATACACATTCTGTCATAATCACAGTCATAGTCATAATCACACAAAAATGATATAAAGGGCTTCAACACAAGCGCCATGTGTTCATCTCTTCTCGCGAACCTCATTTGAATGAATTGGCGACTGAAACCGTTTTTCCTTAGACCTGCAATTTTCTTCCAAAACGCAACGCCCAACGCGCACAAATCTACATCTGCATATTCCACACATGTGGTGGGCCCGTCCTCGTCCGTAAATGCCTACAATTACATACTCCACCGTTGACGCAAATGTCAGTGGATTCCTTCTACCATCTGTGGACCAGATAAAGGAATCGCAAATGTGCACTTTCGGCTCAGCGCACTGGGCCTCCATTAACCTGCAAGTCACGGTTTCCGTCCCCAACCTTCTAGAATTAAGTGCATCTGTCCCAGTACATTCCATTATTTCTCATCCATCTTCCCATCTTGTCACCTCTGTTCCAATTCTCCAAATTTGCTTTTCCAGCAATTTATTTCCGTTTACAGGATCAGAGGGGGTTTAGTCAAGTCCAAAAGTGAAACCCAAGAGGGAATTCAACCACAGAGTCATTCCTGGCAAAAATGGCTTCTTTTCAAAAAGAAGTACAATTTTGATGTAAAAGTTGATATAAAAGGGTGCATTTCGGAAATAATACATCCTAAAAACACAATATAATAATACATCCTATAACGATCAAACAAAAGAAATATACAAATAAGAATAAGAATAATTTGACCTCCTTTCAGCATCCTTTTGGGTGGCAGTGCTGGCACCATTCTGTAGGCAAACCGCTGTACCAGCAGCTCGTGGAAGACATCAAAATCAGTGTATCGACGGTAAACAGATATCTTGTGGTGCTGTGGGGTCAGACGCACACAGAACACAAAAACCCTCAACTCTCTCTTTCTGATCACGAGGGCAAATAGATGATCATGATCTTTTTAATGACTGTTGCCAATCAATTTTCCCATGAGATGAATACTTACAAAAGAACCACAGTTCTGCTTGATCGCGTTCAAGGGGTGAGTGTGATTAGCCATTACAAGCAGTTTCATGTGACTAAAATTGTAATTTGCAACAGTGACATCACAAGTGGCAGTGTCCACCCAGATGTACAATGACTAGATCAGTCCACCAGCCTACCCAGTGGACTGTACCAACTGGTAGGCACATCTCGCAATCCACCATAAATCTGGGTGGACTTTTTCAATCACAAGGCTAATAGATTGAGTTTAATAATTGCTAGGTAGCCTACACAACAGTTGGGATAAAAGCAGAAGTGCCATTCTGAGCACATTACCAACATCTAAGAACATACTATATGCTAAACAATGCTAAGCACTGTTAATAATGCCAAGTTGTACAAACACGCAAGTTAGAGTTAGCAGAGGGGTCATGCAGATTCCAAGTTAACAGGTGGTTTTCTTGAGTCTCCTGCGGGATAGCCGGTGAGCGACTCTGCCATCCTGACGTCAGGCAAGGGATCTCATTCCACCACACACACTTTAGTTTGAGCTGAACTTGCCTGGCTGGTGACCTGGTACTCCACGTGCTTGAGGAACAGGCCCTTCTTCTCGGGGATGAGCTCCACCTGCACGCTGTCTCGGGCCAGCAGCCGGTCCAGGCTGTGGGCCACGGTGAGCGGGTCGTCCGCCGTCGGCTGCATCCTAAGCGCCGCCAGGTCCTTGGTCTCGCCCAGTTGGGGCTTGGGCAGCTCTGGGGCCAAAGAGTCCATGTCATGGAAACACGCGGTGAGCCAATTGACGTGGGAGCAAAATGCACATCTTATAACTCTGAAGTGACGCTGTGAAAAGATTTCTCTGGAAGTGTTGTCATCGTTTTGACTTCCTTTTCTTTGCAGGTCACCACTCCCCTCTATTGCCAGTCAGTACTGCCTTTTGTGTGTATTGCGTTTTACGTGTGTTTTATATGTATATGTGTTATATAAGTGTTTACGTTACTTATGGCACCACTGAAGGCCCACTTAGTGTCAAAGGTCATGGCTCGCTAGTGCCCACTGAGGCGTTTCATCTTCATCTTGTGATATTGCCAATAGAGGCTGGCTTGTACAGTAAGAGTCATTTAGAAACTGGTTTAATGGCATGTTTAAGCCAGCATGTCATGCACATTCCAATAAAACCATGTAATGAAGCGATGCCAATGAAAATCAGCCATGCATGGTCACACACACACACACACACACACACACACACACACACACGTATGCGCACGCACGCCCACACACCTGGAATAACACAGAAACGCCTTAAATCATTTCAGAGGGTTAAAATAACCCTGGGCAAGGACACCATATAATAGCTACCTCTATATAGCAGCACAAACACCAGAGCCAAATTCTCCCCTCATTCTACCCACAATACACTTGGATTTGGAGCACCAGGCTGAAAATAAGACAGGATTTTACTTCACCAAAATGTGACTTCACAATATGCTAGGCTACGGGGCCCACTCATTTCTCATCCATCCCCCAATGTCCAGTTGAAAACACTGTTACAGACAGACAGACAGACACTTTAGAAATTGGGAGTATCATTTTACATGTTTTGGCCAATAAAGGATTAGCATTGGAAAACAAAGAAGTACATTAAACTGATTAAAGAGATGTTGTCATCGTGCATCACAACAGGAGCCCCACTACCACCACCTCACACAGACCGCCCTGCAGGTGTCGCTGTTGAAGCATTTTAAACATTTCATTCCCCGTCATGGATTTTTCCTCCAAAAAAGACAGAAATACAATCATTTCACAAAACCGCCTCTGTGAAACAGCCCCTCCTCAGACGGAGAGATAGAGAGATGCCTATAGAAAGATATATACAGGGAGAGATACAGTGACTGAGCTACTCATTAAGCCAGGTTTTTTTACTCCAGTCCCAGCTGGAAGAACCTTGCGACCGACCTCGTCACCCACCTTGTATGCAGTTCTCCAGGAGCTTCAGGCTGGGCTGCTTGCCTTGCTGGGCGAGGGCAATCAGAGCCAGTGCTTTATAGAGCGACAACTTGCTCAGGAAGCCTCCGGTCGACTCAACGCGCTCAGCAATCTGCAGTCCGCACGAGACACACAAGGAAGCGTATCACAATCAAATATTTTTTCTGAAACAAAAGTGTGCAAGGTCAAGGTCTGTCATTTCAACATCCACCACACTCGAGCTATGGCTGGCTTCCACTGTGTGAAAGATCTGTTACTGCTGTAATCAGCAAGTGTAGTAAAATCACACTGTAGAAATACTCGGTTACTGCAAGTCCTGCATTGAATGTTTCACTTCAGTAAAAGTACAAAAGTATGACAATCAAAGTATACTTAAGACTGTACTTGATCATTTGAATCTTGCAGCTGGTAAATGTGAAGCCAATACAAATGAATGTATATTTTATATATGACTTTACATAGTGCTGGGTACGATGTGAAATTCCCCTTAAGGACCAATAGGCCTACATCCATACCGATAGAATAATATATATATAATATATATAATATTATGTATTTATGATATTAGATTTTCATTTGCAAAGTAACTCGTAACTAAAGCTGTCAGATAAATATAGTGGAGTAAAAAGTACAAAATTTGCATTTTAAGTATAAAAGTAGCAGAAAATAGAGATACAAGCACAAGTGTGTGGTCAAGTACAGTACTTTTAAAGTAAAGGGTACAGACTTATTTTAAACCTCTGGTGAACATCGATCATTTCAGAGTGCACTGTGAACGCTGAAGCAATGCCAACCAAGTCACATGATGCAAAAATTGTGACGTTTGTGAAAAATCACTCCAATATTGGTGATGCCATGCCATGCCATTAGATCAACTAAATTGCAGCATACAAAATAACATCCACAATTGATCTGATTGTCTATAGACCTCCCCACCTGTGACAGAGCAGCCTTCTGCAGGTCTGCCTTGTGGAGTAACCTGTGAAACACCTCCACCTGCACCCTCTCCTCCGACCTGCAGCGGATGGCTTCGTACACCTCTCTGTAGTATGGGGGGACGGAGCCTGTGCAAACCAAACGAAGCACGCTAACACACTCTCTTCGAATTCAGTTATTTCAGGGACAGGCACACATCCGTGTATTCTAATCTAATCAGAAATTCCTCTTCTCTTTAGTGGCCTGCTGCTACCACAATGATACAAGAAACCTGCGCGCGCGCACACACACACACACACACACACACACACACACACTACTTCATTCCCATAAAGTTGACAACAACACTTCACTAAACAAACAAACAACGAGGCGACAGAACGACTTTGTTGAACAACATGCATCTCTATAAAGCAGCCTACGCAAAGTTGCCAAGCACAATAACTATTTCAATTTACATGCAGATGCAGTACGTTGCAGGACCCAAAAGAACAGCCCGTTCTGTCCCCTGTAACAAACAACACGTCCCCTTTTCATTGGACTGCATGACGACGATTTGAAACAGATCTTTTTGGCCAACACAAAATACTTAGCAACTTTGCAAAAACAGTACTGTCGCCAAAATGTAAGCGATCGTAAATCTCCGTACCTTCATTGATCCCTCCTGCCATGGCTCGGCGTGTCATGTGAGCGCCGCAGCACCTCCATGTGATTTCCTGGAGAACATAAAAAAAAGCGAATTCTTCCGTCCTGCTTCTTAAAGTAGTAGCAGTAGTTGTAGTGATTCTCGGATCGCATAGGCACACGTCCACACACATCATGTTACTGTTTTAGAGAGAGTGAACTCACCTGATCCATCGCTACGAATGTAATGAGATTATATTTTGTAACAACACTTTTTTTACGTTTACATCTCTAATCCTTATGTCTCTGAAATCAGATATGGTACTTTATTTGCGAATGTATCCTGGTCGGCTGGTGGTATATTACTTAGTTGACATAAAAGGTGTGTGTGTTATTAATGAGGATGGACATAATTGGATTATGGATCAAAACTTTTTTTTATAGCAATACTTGTCAATACCGCAGTCTCGCCTCTTGGGGGCGCCAGTCGCCTTGTGGAGCTGTATGTAGGAGCTTAACCTCGTTTTCATCTCGCCACAGAGCCTCTGGAACGGGATGCTCCCAATTACCGTTATTGGCGAGAGCGAAGGGCGAGACTTTTTGTTACATAGCTTTAGCGGGGGAAAGGGAGGGACTCTTTTTTTTTACAAGAGGGGCATCCGTTTCCGTTACATGTTTCGGACATTGTTTTTTGACATTATTATATCGTAAAAACGACATATTTATTCTCACTGTCATTGTCATTGTTCTTCTGTTTCTTCTCGGCGGTCTATTCGATTGTCAACTGACGTACACAACTCTTGGGAAGTGAGAGACCGGAAATCGCTTTACCGTAGACGGGGATAACGCCACACTCCATGATCCTCTCTCCACCAGGGTGGCGTTAGAGCGATTCTGAAGATTTTGACTCCCAGCGCCTCCATTGGGCGCAGTGCAGAGCTAGCTCGCCAGACAAGAGTAGTTTACCGCTACGGCCATAGTGTTTATTCAATGTTTTGGATGCGATATTCCACCGTTTCGTGATAGATAAAGAGAAAACATGGCGCGATGAGCGGAAATACCCCACCCCCTAACGAGCCAGGATTGATCACCATCAGCAAAGACCAAGATGTCGACATCAACAGTGGATCAAGGGGAGGACTTGGTGATTTGCATCGGTGACACATTCTCAGTGGAGTAACCCAGCTAGCCAATAGCTAACCCAGCTAGCCGAAAGAAGAAGAAGAAGGAAGCGACGTTGGTTTCGGAAGACCGTGTGGTCTGGTGCAAAACGCACACACACACCCGGCTCGACTTCTACCACTATCTCACCCCCGCTCGGTTCAGGACACTTTTTTTAAGCTCAGCTCCACGGGCTAACAAGGCGCGCCCGTTTTGGTAATCGCTGCTAAATCCAACGGGAGCAGTCCGTCAGCCAGTGAGCTCACTGGTTCACGTCCACCCGGCGTGATTTATGTATTCATACCCGGTGTGTTTTATCGGCGATCGCTTCAAGGGGAGTGTGAGTGAGTACCGGTATGTGTGTGTGTGTGATTTCATGTTTTCATTGAATGATGGTATGTAGAAGACTAGAAGCGATCGTTTAGTTTTGACACAAACAACAACAACAACATCGACACCCTGTGACTCAAGGTGCTGCTGCTGCTTCTGGGCATTGAGGATGTCAGCCATTTATGTCTGGCGGCTTTGTTGACAACAAGAACCTCAACAACAACGTCGATCCATCCAAGATTCAGGAGGTGATCTTTTTGGGGGGGCGACGGGTCAGCGACTCTTGGCGGTGAAAGTGGGTGGCGATGGCGGCGGTGGTGAGCTACTCTGCCCCGTGGTGGGTGAATGTCCTGCACAGACTGCCCCACTTCAACCTCCGCTTCGAGCCGAGCAGCAGTGACTTCAGACCCGAAGACCCCACATACTGGGAGGTACATTGAATGGCTGGACACTCACTCACTCTTCGTTTCTGTTTCTATTTGGTGCAAATGTAAATGCATGGTGTGCTGATTATGTATCACGTTCCTGAGATCTGCTTTGTTAATTCCATTACCCAGCTAAATCCTTCTCCTTCTTAAAAATGTGCATTGGGTTGCTTCCTCATGAAAGTGAGACAAGCTTGTCTGTAGGCCTATCTCTCTTACTTGGCCCAATCTGATCTGCTCTTGATATACATGCTGTAGCCCCACTGTGGAGTGAGATGTCATGAATCTGACAGAATAACTCAACCATCTTCAGCTGTGATTGCAAATGACAAAAGGTCATTCAAGGTCATTCGTACATCCCCTCTCTTGTCAAGTGGCCCTATAGTCTATTAAACCGGGTTGATTCACAGCATTGCTTTAAGGGAAAATTAGATGTTTTGACACCCACACATGGTGAGATATAGTCGATGTTTCTAGCTGTTTTACTTCATTGAAGTGGGTAAAAACAGACGTACACTTCTAAAGATAACTAGTAAATACATCACCAAGTCACCGTTTTTAAGTCATCGTAAAAGCGTAATGATCACAGATGTTTACAAATCCTCAGTTTTTAATATTATACTCATTGAGGGCTTATAAAAGCACATCCAATGCACCCACGTTCATTCTTGTGTTGTGGCCTTGGGAGAAACAGATCCACCACCAGCCAGGTATATCCACCTACCTTGCCTGAAATCAGTGATGCGTGATATAGTATATAACCGTATCCCCCTCCCCCACCCCC
>OMOU01091211.1:0-11695 GCA_900312585.1 Malacocephalus occidentalis
GGGGGAGTAGGAGGGAGAGAGAGAGAGAGAGAGAGAGAGAGAGAGAGAGAGAGAGAGAGAGAGAGAGAGAAAAAAAACATGGGCGGGTACAATGCGGCAACAGCAACACTGAGCCATTCAGATAAAACACTCGGTTGTTATGTATTATTTGAAAGGCGTTTCCAAGACTACGGCAAATAATAAGGTGACTCTGAGGTAGATAGGAATATGCAGCAGACACCCGTGCCACTGTGGACACCGTGTGTTTATTCTCGCGTGCGGCCATCTTGGTCATTGGCATTCAGGAAGGGACAGCGTGTCTTACTGCCACCTATTAAAAGGCAGCGACAGTATTCAAAATGTGTACTAATGGTTTTTAATGGTATAACAATTATTTAAAAAAAGAGTAAAAAAAACAGACAATACAGTCGCCGTCATCACCTTTGCATATTATATATTTCTCCAGTTAGACCTGGTGAATCTTAATAATAGTGAATGGTATTTAATCCTTAGGGTCATATCATTTCATTTACTCCCATTCATATTGCTGTTGACTGACATACAAAGCATGCGACTAGCATGATGACATTGCCGACTTCGCTAAAGCTAAGCTCCCAAGCCTGACCACTGGAGCTCACTCAATGGCTAAAATGCAATCGATTCCTGCAGGAGAGGAACACCATCTCCTCCCCGCAAGCCCGCTCACTTCTTATTGAGGCGGAGACGGCCACCAGCGTCCGCGGCCCAGCGCCTAGCAGTACCCGGGCCTGGGACTGCATCGACGGAACGGCTGCCTCCCCCCCTCCCCCACAGGCCGACGAGGGATCCCCGGCGGTGGTCAAAGAGAATCCTCTCCAGAAGATGGTGGACATCACCCAGGCCCAGATGACCACCCTGGCGCTGGACGGCCCCTGCCCTCCAGAAGGCGTCCTAGGGAGACCCTGTGCACAGCAGGTGCAAGCGGACGCGGAGGACACAGACAGCGCCAGCGCCTACGAGGACGCCTCGGCCGACACGCCCGAACTGGACCACATCTTCCGAGGGGACGACGACAGCGACGATCTGGACGCCCCCAGAGAGAAGGGGCATGGGAGAGACCCCAACAATGCCAATCCAGATACATCTTGCGTTGTGTCTTAAAGAAGCTTTCATTGGATAGATTCTTTGTATTTCATTGGATAGATTCTTTGTATGTTTCTTCTCGATGGCATGAAGGCTATCCGTTTAGGGTTTCCGTTCACAACGTAACTTAAGGTAGAATGTCGGGGGGGACATTCAAACCTTTCAGTTCTTTGACGAGCAATATTTATCTTGCCTTTTTTTTTGTCTGGTCTGGATGTGGAAAGAGTTGGCCAAATGCTCTTACTATTTATCTAGATGAAATCTGTAGATGGGGAACTTGTGTGTTCCAAGGGTAAACGTGTGAATAATACACTGATCCTCCCATTTGGAAACATATGGTAGTCTTGGTTGGCTTCAGCTTTGTGGGCAGAATTGAAGGGCAAAATCAGAAGGAGCACTTCGTTCATTCCTATAAACCGTTAAAGTGTACTTTTTCATTTGTGATTTTCATAATTGTTCTTTTTTTGCATGTTGAAAATAAGCTACATTGTTCAAAGAGAATGCTGTTCATCCATTAGGCTGTCTAGTTGTTTGAAATATGCCACATATCCATGTGGACAATTTAAAGGTCTTTGGTATACAACCAATTTTTGCTGTCTAAATATTTTTAGAGGCTGCTGTATATTATGTTTAGTTTGTACACTGTAATTGTTGCCAGTGAGCTAAGTCCTATAGCACCAGACACTTGTACTTGCCAATGATAAGTTGTTACTATGAAAGATATATTTATCTTTTGGATGAAAGACGAGAGGATTTTCTTTTTTTTTGTACATTTTTAAGATTGACCGATCTTAATTTAGTTGTGATGTGAGACAATAATTTGGCTGACTTTGCACCCTTTATGAAGTTCTTGCAGAAGATGTTGCTGCAGTAGAAAATACATTCCATTGATAGTTCTGTAAGGCTTGGCGTTTGAAACCGATTCGCCTACGGCTGTTATGCTGTTGCATGGTTATGTTTGCACAACCTTTGCAGTTAAACTATAGTCAACTGCAATCTTTTTGTACTTATCCCAAATGTTTAGCATACCATTTATTCATTGGTCAAGAACCATCCTGTCTGTTTGGGGCAACGTTTTCTATGCTGTCACTGTTGATAATTGGACAGCATCACCTGGTGACAAATGTTTTTTTTAATTTGACATGGCTTTAACATGTTTTTAAACCTTTTTTAAATACTAGAATCAGAAAGACAAGGCACAATGAGCTTAATAATATGAGATATTTTTCCCTCCTTTGTATGTATTTTTTGTACGTTTATCCCTGATTTTGTAATAACTAACAAAATGCTTTCAGGCGGCTTACGCTTTTGATGACCCCCTGCGAATATTTGATGCATGGATTAATGAACAATGGTTTATCTTTGACAATAAGGGATGTACTTCGTTGTGTTGCTAAACGTGTTTTTCTAACACAACTCGCCTTTAACGGACCACATAAACGAAGCTTGCATATTCTCTGGCGAGCTGAAGCACAGTTCACTTTTTTAAATCAATACTGCAAAAAAAAACTTAAAGAGGGATTGTAATCGTTATATAGGGATATTTCTTGCGTGATGGACTTTTGTAATTTCATTTGATGTGTGTCGTTTATTATGCATTAGCTTTAGCTATATTATATAGACTATATGCTCTAAACATGCTCTCTGGTTACCACTCACAACCAAAAATATGATTTTGTGCCACCTGTTTTGCCAATTCTATATCTTTCCATGATACATGGGATGCATAAATAGCCTTGATCAATCACTCTAATTGCAGATCTCGTTTACAAAAATAAATACATCAAATTACATTTATGTAATCCCTACCGCTGTTATTTGGTTAACTCTGTAAGCCTTAAAGTGTAACTGCAATATCATTTCAATGTGGGTAGTTTATGCAAATGGCCCATGTTTACCTTTCCTCCATTTTGCCTGCACCCAGACGTCCTCGTTGCTTTTCCCCACGAGAGTCATCCGTTGTCATCTCACATCTTGCCTGCCATTTTACCCCAACTCTTCAAGTAACTCCATCATTAGCGCCATTTTACATAGTTGGGGTAAGACTTGGCATTTGTGCTGAGCTGCGAGTCACAGAGCATTGGCCACAAGTGCAGACACAGTTTTTCACACCATTTTTCCCTAATGGGGAAAATGTGCAGTTCCCCTTTAATGGAACCAATCGTTACACTGGGAAGTGGCCCGAATCTCATTTGAATTACATTTGATTACATGTGACGGGCTGTTCACTCTGCTAACCTGTCACATGTATGAATTACATCACATTAAACGACATCTGTAATGTATCTGTGACCATTAGGAAACGTTCTACTCATGTGAACACAGTTGAGATTTCAGATTTAATTTACTGGTTAATATCAGTTCATATAGTATACAATTTGAATAGATTGGCTTCATAGATTTTCGGGGCACATTACCCTGATTTGACTGTAAACCCTAAAACCCTACTAATGTAATACCTCGTTCTCTGTCGCAGACAAATGTTTGAGATGTCAGAGTTAAGCAATCTATCTCTTTATCTATCTATGCTCATTGTTTTTATTTAGTTTAAAATGAAGGAGAAAGACATCCATTACCCCAGGTAGAAATACAAATGCGTCTCCACTGACTTTTCATGGTTTCCCCAAAGATTCTAGGTTCCTCATTTTTTTGTTTGCTATGGAAGAATAATTCCTGAAATTGTGAAGAAAACATGATAAGGAGGGACCATTAGATTTTTGTAACTTAACGTTTGGCCAAAAATACTTTTTCTTCCTTCCACATCACAAATTGTGTACAAAAAGTGATGATCAATGATGATCACATTTTGGAAAAGATTAGAAGAAAAAAACATTCTGCCATTGTAAAGCTATCTAAATAAAGTATTATCAAACAATATTGCTGTTTATTGATTCACTTGGTGTCCAATTCTTACAAGACAAATCAATATTCTACAAATGTTGAAACTATTGGAAATATCAATGGATGAAACAGACAACATCAGGATTTGTAACCATTCACGCATCACCTCTAACTCCCAGCATATTGGTGGTAACATAAGCACGCAAATCAGCACTTATATTTTGCATACATATAACCTGGAATCAAAAAATTAAAAAAGCTATTGTTGATGTATATATTTGCATACCTAACCTAATGTACTCAACAAGTTAACAACACAATTACAATGTTGCCTTCACACATGACACAATGAACTGTGATAATGCCTTCATTCCAACTATGCATTGTCATTGTCAAGTAAAAAAAAAAAAAAAAGCAAGCACACTTTAAGTTTGATTTTAAGATCCCCTGTGATTTGAAGATGGGATTCTAAGTTTTGAAGATGTATTACGGCGGTGATCTCAAGTCAGATCAGAAGAAGCCTTTAGCTTTCTTCAGCTTTAGCTGTTTCCACTCCGCAAGGCTCCCAAACTCCTCCTTGCTGAGCTCAAATATGTCTTGGAAGTCAGAATCAGAGAGGTGTCTCTGGAAATCAAGTAAAGAACATTTGTCAGAATATGCACACTTGCATGCGCATCATGTCATGTGGAGAGAGAGGGAGAGAGACAGAGAGAGAGAGACAGAGAGAGAGAGAGAGAGAGAGCAGCTGAGCTACAGGGCTGTCCACTTGCTCTCATACAGTACAGATCGCATCAGAAATCACAATCCACTACAGAGGCTCTATATTGATGACACAATAATGAATATGGCATTGCTATACATATGCCATATTCCCTACGATATAATGAAATACTCGAGATACATACGATTGTGATTATCTTTTGTATCTTTCTGCGATGACATGCCATATGCCATATTTCTGCTACTGCTGCCCTCACTTGTGTATCCGTCCTCCGACCTGACTTACTTGTACATTTAAAATACTCAACATTCAATCAATACTTCTGGCGTCAACATAACATAAAAATTGTTGATCATTATTATGTATATTGCGTTATTGTGTTATATATTTGTGTTATGTGTGTGTGTGTGTGTCTGTGTGTGCGTACATGCGTGCGTGCGTGTGTGTGTGTGTGCTACCTCCTTGTGAACAGGGTCCACCCCTTCAGGCAGCTCACTGCTCTGCTTGTGGGCCAAGTCTTCAGGTGGGTGGGGGTCATACGTCCTCTCCTCCTCCTGGCCATTTTCACCCTGCTTGCTGTGCTCCTGGTCGAAATTCAAATGCACCGTTGAAATGACATAATAGTTTAATCAAAATAATGAAATATTCAAATACAACATTATATACCTGGGCGAATATTTGCATATTGCAGAACATTATTTTACCATATTGTTTTAATCTGAATCAACGAGTATCTCTCAGTCATTTGAAATTCATAGATTGTTTAATATTTTGCATTCTGCAAGACGTTCTTCCTATAAACTTGGACCAGGAAGAGAAAACACTTACATTTTCGACATTAACAGGCAATGGTGCTTCCTCTCCAAACTCTTTCACCATCTCCTCATAAGAATTTCCTCCCTAATAACATTATTTCCATATCATTACTTCATTCCAGAGAACGGTATTTGCATTGGAAATCCATCAAAACAAATGTAATGCAATGACAGAACAAAAACATACACACACACGCAACATGACAGCAGGTCAGTTACACCCTCCATCTCCATCTCCATACTCACACTCCACTTCCCAGAATCCCAGGCGGCAAACCAGCCAGTGAAGGTCAGCGGTTCGAATCCCTGTTTGATCAGGATGACAGGGGTGTCTGGGTCCCTGGAGCCTGGGTGTGTACGCAGGTACTCCTGACTGGTGGGGATGACCTCCTTCCGCTCCACCTCGTTGGAGTCGTTGCCCACCCAAATGAAGACCTTACGCCATCAGGGACAAAACAAACAGAACATGTACCATTTAGAAATGTATGTGGATTTTGGTCATATTGTAGATGAACCATGCATCCGGTAAAGGTTCAAACAAGACAATCTCACACTCCCTATCAAGCTCTGTTTTAGAATCAAAATGTCATGTTTCACCTGACTTTGAAGGTGATTCTTTTCAATCATCTAACTTTTGTTGAAAAGGCTCCTAGTAGTGGGATAGTCTCATGTGATCAATAGGTTCCTGAGTCACCACAGTCCTTATCTCCCCTGCTGGAGATAAGGAGGTAACAGCGGTTGCCTGGCAACAGGAAAGTTGCGGGTTCGATCTCCGGACTCCGCCTTAGCTAAGTGTCCCTGATCCCCCGAACCCTTGCATGGTCGTCAGGGACAATGATGAATGTCAGGCGATACTGTGAAGCACTTTGGATAAAAGCGCGATATAAACGCTGTCCATTTATCCCGATTCTCATACTCGGTTTTCAATGTTAAGTCACTTCGGATACAAGCGTCACCTCAATCCAAATAACAAACAAATAGAGTGGTTCCTGCCTGGTCCCACGTGTCTAGAAGCATGACATCATCCTCGCTGAGGTCATCCTGGGTGAACTGTGTGATCTCCTCCACCAGGAAGCGGCCCGTCTTGTTGGAGCACTCAAATAAGCGCGCCGGATGGTCCGGAACCACCTGCTGCATTCTGCACAGGCACACGCATGCACGCACACAGACACACACATAAACAGTAGATGTAATCTCCCAAAGAGTTTCCTCTGTGTTTCATACTAATGCAATGAATTGTTCCAAAGTCCATCTCGATGTGATCATCGGTGCCTTTTATCACTAGCATAGGGGGCTTTTCCTCCAAGCAAACCCCAAAACTCGCCAGACTCCTGACCCTCGGCCACAATGTCACAGTCACAGTCCTTGCCGATCACAGAGGTGATCTGCTTTGCCATGTCTCGCTCATCTCCGCTGGAGCCCTTGGAGAAAAACAAAGCGTTGCACACCGTTAGTACCGCGCTGTGTTGTGCTCACCTTCCATCGAAATAAAATCATCCCCTACCTTTCCACACCAGAGAAACATTCCTGACTGACTCTTCAACAGAAACACGTCATTGGAGTTCAGAGAGCTGGCAAACGCAGACACCTCGAGGGCCTTCGTGGTGCACGGCTCGGACCCGTGCACCTGGAACAGTCTCACGGGGGGTTCTGGGTCGGACCCTCCTTTCCTGGAGGTCCCCCCCTGGAGAGAAATGAAAGGAAAGGAAACAAACATTATTAGCAGACGATGAGACATTTGCTTTCTGTCCTGCCACATTTGTCTAACTTTACATGCATTGGTGTGAGTTGAGCTTATTTGTACAAGTCTAGACTTCTGGGCTATCGGAGCACCAAATCTCATGACTAACATGAGACAAGTCTCCATTTTAATATCTCAATGCTGAATGATGTATCCCTTTTATGAGCCAATATCCGATGTCCTGTCCTGTCATCTCTATTTTTACCACCAGACCACATAGGTTTCTAACAGAGACCTTTTGTTGCCAGATGCCAGATGCAAATGAAGCAGCTTTAGCAGTATACCCAAGACTGTGGGGCCTTTACTTTGAAGCTTAGAGTCTATCGCAGCAGCAGGAGAAGTTGTAGTAGTAGAAGTAGGAGTAGTAGTAGAAGTAGTAGTATTAGTAGTAGTAGCAGTATAGTAGTTGTAGTAGTAGAAGTAGTAGTAGTAGCAGTATATAAGTAGTAGTAGTAGTAGTAGTCGTATACAATCTTTATCGTAGCCAAAAGAGTTGCATTAATACAGCGTAAGGCCACTCCCATCACTATAGTGATATAGTGACCATGGGGCCCACCTCGAAGATGACCATCTTGCCCTTGAACATGGCCATGAAGTGCTTGGACTCTTTGCCCATGGTGACTCTTATCTGCACCGGCTCCCCTCCATAATTCTGGTCCAGGTCCACCGCCTGGAACGCTGAGGCGGCCAGTTCATCCTGGCTAGCATGGCGCCCCTAAAGCAAGATACAGATATGTATGTTTATATACTGAATATACTGTATATACTGTATATGTTCATACGTTCAGCAACATTGCAAATGAAAAGATATTAACCACCCAAAGTTAACTAACCTATTGTTCCACTCTGGGAGACTATAATTTCTCAATCCTTAATTTATGAATGCCTTTTTAAAATGTATACATATTTTTCTTTGAAACCGTGACATTAAAAGGAGACTACTGGTAGACTGGGTCCAGTGGGGCACTCACCTGCCAAATGTAGAGGATGTAGTGTTGCTTGCAGTTCACCAGGTAGGTGTAGAGGATCAGGTAGCAGTCCCCTCCGTAGAAGTACCCGTGCCACTCGGGCTCCACCGCCACAAGCTCCAGGTCCTCGATGCGCCACACCTAGCCACACCCACGAGCCACGACGGACAGACAGACAGACCGGGCACAGTGTCACACAACCAACAGCAGAAATAATATAGAATCCAATACAAGTTGTTGTTTTTAGTAATGTCTGTGCTAACACTGCCAGTGTTGTAGGGGTTTGAGTCCCACTTGGGGCAACTTATAAGACTGTAGTCTTATAACTTGCCCTGATAATGAGTGGAGTGAAATTACCTTGTGAGATAAAACCTTGATATGACCTCTCAATATTACCATGCTACATTACCTTTCATCATTATGTGCAATATTCTTAATATCATGTGCAATACTACTCCTCATTATTACCTTTCAATATTTCCTTGCTTTACTGTATTACCTCTCATCATCATGTGCAATATTCTTAATATCATGTGCAATAGTATTTTTCATATTCATATTACCTTTTATCATCATGTGTACATCAATTCTACTTCTCATTCTTACTTATATTGCTACGTTGTTTTTACGTTGTCTTTATTTAATATCTTATATTTTTCTTTTTGACGTATTCACTGTTATTCTCTTGTTTTTATTCTTATGTTGTTGGTATATTTTTTAGTAACCTCTGGCAAAAGAATTTCCCTCGGGATGAATAAAGTTCTATCTTATCTTATCGTATCTAGCCTGGTAGAACCCAGAGGCTAACGCGGGCCATCCATGATATGAAGAAAAAAGGATGCACTTTGGATGAAAACGTTCCACCAAACGGCGTGGGTTCATATCTCTGACACAACATAAAGGGTATAGAAATGAATGAAACCTCAACATTCCCGCTGCCATTGTCCACCATGCGTTCTTTGGCCGCCACCTCTGGCATCAGGTGCATCTGCGTGACGTCAAATGTCTCCTGGGTGACAATCGCTGGAGCAAAAGGCAGAGCCATGTGAGTGACTGAACAAGAATAGTCCGTCGTTTTGTGAACTCGGGAACCCTGCTTGATGAATACGCTCACGTACCGACTTTCCCCCTTGTGTGTGTCCGTCCCAGACCCTGAGTTTGGTCCTTGACCGTCCAGCACTGGAAGAGCTGCTTAAAGAGCGCCGACTCGGCCCCGTCGTGGACCGTTTCCACGTTGGTGCAGATGGGGTAGTCCTTCGTTTTAATGAACTCCTGCAAGTCATCAATCACATGGATTATAGTGCACAAGACAAGGCAAGGTACGTTTATTTATATAGCCACCATTCAAACACAAGGCCATACATAGTGCTTTGCAAAGGAGAAGAAGAATAAAATACAAAGAACAATGGAAAATAAAATAGGAATGCACATTTCATGTAATGAAAAGCTGCGGCGAGTCCTGATTTAAAGGAGTCCTGATTTAAAGGAATAGAGTGTGACCTCACGTGTTCTGGAAGTTCGTTCCAGAGCATGGATTAGTGCGCAAATGCAGGGATGGAAGCAAGCTAGGAAGCGGTACAAGGAAGTGCTCCCATCCGGGTGAAAACCTTAAAGTGGGACTGGTGGTGTTTTTATCTGTCCCTCACCAGAGCTCTGGACATGGCCGCCTGTTTCTCTGTTTTGTTCGCCTTCTTCCCTTTCCATATGAAGATCTTCAACCCTCCCTGGTCCAGCAAGAAGCAGTCCTGCACAGCAGAGGATACAATAAGATACAAGAAGATGTTCGATTGAAAATGCTTGAGAATACCCTCCCGTGACTTGATCCCACCTCATGATTCAGGAGATCCTGAACCAGTGGCGCACTTGAAACTTCTGTGACCTTCATGCTGCCCTCTGCATCGGAAACCCTGGGATGGGAAGATGAAAATATATGATATATGATATATTATATGTTTCTATTTATTTAAAAAAGAACACCTACCCTGAATGAGCACGATACATATATAGTATATGGCTAGTGAGTGTGTGTATGAGGTGGTAGGCTTACTGGTAGAGGACGAGTTTGGACTTCTGCTCCTGGTCCGCCTTCTCATCAGGAACTCCAGCCTGCAGCTCAGAAGTCCTCTCTCCAAGGATGCCGTTCATGAGATTCATGGCACCCGGGGAGTTTGCCTCCGCATCTCCCTCCACCATTTTAATTTCTGACCGGCCGCCTCGCTCTCTGTCCCGGATGTCTTTGGCCAGCAGCATCCCCTGACAAATGATGGAATGCGTTTCTTGAAGTTTATCAATTCATTTCACCAGGTTAAAGGAGTCCTATTATACCACCATTGCAAGCCGTTTCCAAATTGTCACGTGACTTAAGTTGTCGTTGTGACAAAGTGGCATCACAAGTGGGTGGGGTCTACCTAGATGTATGCTGACTAGATCAGTTTACCAGTCGGTGCAGGGTAGGCTGGTAGTCTGATCTAGTCAGCATACATCTAGGTGGACACTCCTACTTTGTATTGTCACAATGACAATTTTAGTCACATGACAAACAACAGCTTGTATTGGCTAATCACACTCACAGCTGGTGGTATAATAATTGTCAGTATATTTATTTATTTAGAAAGTGTAAAATGTTAAATTGCAAAAGGCTCCTGACGCAGGATACTGGTTTAAATGTTGCAATTTAAGTATCTGCTGAGCTTCTTTTTATGCATATGCAAACAAAGACGGCTGTATGTATGAGGTCATCCCACACACGCACACACACACACACACGCAGACACACGCACACACACACGCACACACACACACTAATGCTCTCAGACCTCACCCTCAGTCTCTCCTGTCTGTTGCTCTGCGGGCCATTCCACTGAATAATATTATTGCCGGCGTCCAATATGAACACATCATCCAGGTTGAAGCTCTCCCAGGACATCTCCACCTGTAAACGACAAGTCTGCTTAAGACACACACACACACACACGACACGGCCCTCCTGTGTAGGGGACTCGTGTTGACTGGCTAATGGTGTGCAGCTCACCTCCATGGCCATCACTCTCTTCTTTCCTTTCACGTGGAGCAGTCTCTCGATGTCATAGCTGTTGGTCTCTGTGTGCTTCATGCCGGACGCCACCCCACCTTTCTTACAGCTGTTAGAAAGAAGACAGAATTTAACATTTTTGATTTTTTAAATATAAAATATAAAAACACATAACAACACCGTAACTGTGCCTGACTGGCTTTAACTTGTGGATGGTTGCACGCAAAAGTTGTAGTTCAAACAGCATGACTTTTTCAATTATCTCGTCTGGTCACCACACCTCTTTCTGTTTTGTTTTGTTTTGTTTGTTCAGAAGCTAAAACAAAAACCAGAAAAGCCCTCACATGAGCCCATTTTTGAAGTAGCCCCGGAAGGCGTCAGACTCGTGGCCCTGGACCTCCCGGTGCTGCACAGGGGCGGAGCCCAGGAACTCATCCAGCTGGATGGTGTACACCGCAGCGGCCCCCTGCTCGTCCT